>BLSH010390804.1:568374-624488 GCA_018402905.1 Glandirana rugosa | reverse complement strand
CCCACTCGTGCTAACCTAACCACTCGTGCCTACGTACCCACTCGTACCGACCTACCCACTCGTGCCTACGTACCCACTACCTACTCACTCGTGCCTACCCACTCGTACCTACGTACCTCCTACCTACTCACTCGTACCTACGTACCCTCACCCATGCATCCGTGCTCACCCATCTGTCACCCATGCATCCGTGCTCACTCATCCATCACCCATGCTCACCCATCCGTGCTCACTCATCTGTCATCCATGCATCCGTGCTCACCCATCCTTGCTCACTCATCTGTCACCCATGCATCCATGCTCACTCATCCATCCTCCATGCATCCATGCTCACCCATCCGTGCTCACTCATCCATCACCCATGCATCCGTGCTCACCCATCCAGCCATGCTCACCCATGCATCCGTGCTCACCAATCCAATCGTGCTCACCCATGCAGCCTCATCCGTGCTCACCCATCCAGCCTCATCCGTGTTCACCCATGCATCCGTGCTCCGCCATCCATCTGTGCTCACCCTTGCATCCATGCTCACCCATCCATCCGTGCTCACCCATCCATCCATGCTCACCCATCCATCCATGCTCAGCCATGCATTCATGCTCAGCCATGCATCCATGCTCAGCCATGCATCCATGCTCTGCCATCCACCTGTGCTCACCCATGCATGCATGCTCAGCCATGCATCCATGCTCTGCCATCCACCTGTGCTCACCCATGCATGCATGCTCACCCATGCATCCGTGCTCCGCCATCCATCTATGCTCACCAATTCAGTCATGCTCACCCATGCAGCCTCATCCATGCTCACCAATCCAGCCGTGCTCACCCATCCAGCCTCATCCGTGTTCACCCATGCATCCGTGTTCACCCATGCATCCGTGCTCACCCATCCATCCGTGCTCACCCATCCATCTGTGCTCAGCCATCCATCTGTACTCACCCATGCATGTGTGCTCACCAATGCATCCATGCTCACCCATCCCCATATATGGCTTATTCACCCCCATTTGTGCTCATTTATGCCTCATTCATGCTCATCCATACCACATCAGTTCTCATCCATGACACATCCATGCCACTACAGCACCCATCGGTGCCACTACAGTGCCCATCAGTGCCACCACAGTGCCTCACAATAATGTAATAGGTAGTCAAATTAGATTTGAAATGTACGCCCCTAGAACGCCTGATGGTGCACCCTGCATGTTGGGCCTCTGTATGTGGCCAGGCTGTGTAAAAGTGTCACATATGTGGTATCGCCTACTCAGGACAAGTAGTAGAATATATTTTAGGGTGAATTTTTTGCTAGGTATATGTTGTGTTAGAAATATTGTATAAATGGACAACCTTGTGTAAAAAAAATGCATTTTCATTTTCTTTCTACATTTTCCAAAAACTTGTGGAAAAAATGAACCGTTCAAAAGACTCATTATGCCTCATAGAATATACGTTGGGGTGTTTACTTTCCAGAATGGGGTAATTTTTTGGGTGTTTTCCATTGCCCTGGTGCTCCAGGACCTTCAAAAGTGCAAGAGGTAGTCAGGAAATTATATGTGTAATTTATGTCCTTAGAACGCCTGATGGCGCTCCCTGCATGTTAGGCCTCTGTATGTGGCCAGGCTGTGTAAAAGTCTCACACATTTGGTATCACCATACTCAGGAGGAGTTGCAGAATGTGTTTTTGGGGTGTAATTGGTGGTATGCATATGCTGGGTGTGAGAAATAACCTGTTAATATGACGATTTTTTGTGGAAAAAAAAAACTGAAAAAAAAAATCTTCATTTTGCAAAGAATTGTGGGAAAAAATGACAACTTCAAAAAACTTGCCATGCCTCTAACTAAATACGTTGGACTGTCTACTTTCCAAAAAGGGGTCATTTGGCGGGGTATTTGTACTTTTCTGTCTTGTTAGGGCCTCAAGAAATGGGATTTTTTTTTACCAAAGATATATAGCAGTATAAATGTTGGCCAAAATTTATGAAGAAAAATGACTAATTTGCAAAATGTTATAACAGAAATAAAGAAAAATGCATTTTTTTTACAAAATTTTCGGTATTTTTCCATTTATTGCTCAAAAAATAAACACCCCAATGGTGATTAAATACCACCAAAAGAAAGCTCTATTTGTGTGAAAAAAAGGACGAAAATTTTATATGGGTACAGTGTAGTATGACCGAGTAATTGTCATTCAAAATGTGAGAGCACTGAAAGCTGAAAATTGGTCTGGTCTGGTTAGGAAGGGGGTTTAAGTACTCAGTGGTCAAGTGGTTAAGGGCCGAAGAGCAAGTTTGCTGGGTAGAGAGTGGTTTGAACCGATTGGAATCTCATTATCGGGAGTTCATAATGTATCTCCAGTTACTCTACAGAATGTGATAGAGGACTTTAGTGCAGTCTTTGAAGAAGGCCTCGGCATGTATAAAGGCCCTGTTTCTTTCAAATTAGACCCTACAGTAACCCCAATTCGTATGAAACCGCAGAGAGTTGCATTAGCTCTCAGACCAACAATTGATGCTGAGATTACACGTTTTGTGGAGCAAGGTATACTTGAACCTGTAACACATCCTAAGTGGTGTACCCCAATAGTTCCAGCATTGATGCCAAATGGTGACATTAGAATTTGTGCTGACCATAAATGTACAATCAACAAAGCACTGCAGGAACATCTCTATCAGATCCCAGCTCATAGGTGTGCACAGCCTATTGCATTAGGGTGTGCACCCTAAAGCTCATAACAAAAACCACTGATATCTCACAATGTTCATTCAGAAAGGAAAGGACCTTTTATCTGGACTTCCAGGTGTAGTACCTTATTTTGATGATGCTCTTATTGGAGCAGATTGCATTCAGTCTTTGGCTTCACAACTACAACTTGTTTTGAAAAGTTTTCTTGACACTGGTCTCAAACTTAAAAAAGAAAAGTGTGTTTTTGGGGTAAACAACGTGGATTTCCTTGGATATAGAATTGATGAACACGGAATTCATCCAACTGCTTCTAAGGTTGAAGTGATCTATAAAGCTCCAGTCCCAACAAACAAACAAGAGCTGCAAGCTTTCCTAGGGTTACTTAATTTTTACCATTCTTTTCTGCCTCTGTATGGCATTGGAGCTGTATTGAGTCATGTTTTGGAAACTGGTGTTGAGGCTCCTATTGCATTCCATTCAAGGACCTTGTCTACAACCGAGAGGAATTATGCTCAAATTGACAAGGAGGCTTTAGCCGTTGTGTCCGGAATAAAAAAGTTTCATGACTATTTGTATGGGCGGAGGTTTACCATTGTAACTGACCATAAGCCTTTGCTGGGTCCAACAGGAGGTTCTTATGTTGGAATCCATTCCAAACCCTCCATTACATGCCAGAGACATTGCTGATATGACTGCTAAAGATCCCGTGCTGGCCCGTGTGCTCAACTGGGTGTGCAGGAGATGGCCCAAATCAAAAGTTGAAGAGAAGTTCAAACCATTTTTTAGTGTGCCAACATGAACTGTCTGCCTATAAAGGTTGCCTATTATGGAGAAACAGAGTGATGATTCCAAAGGCAGGGCAAGCTTAAGTACTGCATGCTCTCCATGAAGGCCATCCTGGAACAGTCTGCATGAAAGAATTAGCCAGAAGTTATGTTTGGTGGCCTAAAATGGATGGTTATTGAGAAGTGAGTAAAGAGCTGTGTTCCATGTCAATCCACTCATTATGCTCCACCTAAAGCCTCAGTACATCCCTGGGAAGTGACTAGGTCACCTTGGTCACGGTTGCATATAGATTTTGCGGGGCCTTTTCAAGGACAGATTTTTTTTTAGTTGATTCCTTCTCAAAATGGCTGGAAGTTGTATCTGTTACATCCCCCACCTTAGCCACTGTCATAAGAGTTTTAAGGAGGCTGTTTGCTATACATGGGTTGCCAGATGCAATTGTGTCTGATAATGGAACACAATCTACCTCCTCAGAATTCAAAGCCTTTATGGAAAGCAATCTTATTTGACATGTTATGGTTGCACCATTTCACCGTCATCAAATGGTCAAGCTAAACGTATGGTTCAGACCACCAAAGACTCATTGAAGAGAATTGTTGAAGGAGGTTGGATTCAGAGACTTGCAGGTTTCCTTCTGCAACAAAATGTGACACCATGCTCAAGCACTGGTTGTAGCCCAGCACAGCTCCCAATGAACCGTAGTCTAAAAACATGTTTGGATCTACACCCTGATCTGACATTGGAGTTACAAGGAAAGCAAGAATTGCATTTTAAAAAGGATGCTAAGGTATCTGTGAGAGTGTCTGAGCCTGACAGTGCTGTTCATGTCAGAAACTATGCTGCTGGGCCTCGTTGGCTACCGGCAAAGGTGCTTGTGGCTACAGGACCTTTGTCATACAAATTACTGATGGTAGAATATTACGAAGGCACGTGGATCAGACCTGCTGCTGGTGCTAGTGGTACTGGGATTCCAGTGATGCCAGATCTTGGTGAACCATTGGTTTATACAGGTGTTATTCCTCCAGGAAATGTTGTTGCAGATCCAGTTTTTCTCAGTCCCTCTGACACAGCACATGAAGAAGAATTGCACCCAACTGAGGGTACTAGTGAACTGTTGGAAACAGTGGTCATTAGGCATCTAAGGAGAAATAATAACCCTCCCAGTTATCTCAAAGACTTTGAGGTCTAGGGGGAAGGAGTGTTATGAATTTAGTGTGTTATACTGTTCACCATCCAGTAGGGGGAAGCATTGTAACATATGTTCACTTCTCTGTTGTTATTGGTAGAGCTATATATATGTAGACCACTATTGTTTCTATTATTCCTGTTCCTGTATTCCTGTATGGTGTATTGCATTGAATAAAAAGGTCCTGTAATGCCTGTCTACGGTGCAAATACACCGACAGAGGGGAGAACCCTACACCTGAGGTGGCATTTCACCTCAGACATCTGAAGAGCATAGCACATCTCATCCCTGCGCTTGATCCCCAGGCTCAGATAGTGCTCCAGCTTGGGAGAGATATCATCAGGGTTCACAAGGTGAGAAAACAAAACAATGGCCCCCACAACTCCCCTTACGCTCAGAAGCTGGACCTAGGATGGGTCATTATAGGAGATGTCTGCTTAGGAAGTGCTCACAAACCAACTAGCGTGAGCTCTTTTTACAAGTACATTAGAGAGTGGGCATCCATCTCTTCTCCAACCTTGTCCCAACAGATTCCTCATAAACGAGAAGCCTGCTAGTGTCATACATTTCAACCATTACACTAACAAATTTCCCTGTGATGAAGACAAAGAATAGTTGCGATGCTCAGTTTTCCAAAAGACAAATGAAGACCACAAAATTGCTCAACTATCTATTGAAGATCATATCTTCTTGGATATAACGGAACAGGGATTATACAAAAATGACTCAAACAGCTGGGTAGCACCCCTGCCTTTCAAAACAGAGACCCTATCTTCCTAACAGGCTATAAAACGCTTTTCTCTCAGGCGCAATTTTCAAAGGAAACCAGAAATGAAAGAGCATTTCTTCTCTTTCATGAGTAAGATGTTTGAAGACAGCCATGCAGAGGTGGCCCCACCTCTGAAAGAGAAAGAAGAGTGCTGGTACCTACCTATCTTAGGTGTTTACCACCCCCAAGAAGCCAGGGAAAATACGAGTAGTATTTGACTCCAGCTCCCAGTAAGAGGGAATCTGTCACGTACCTGGTGGAAGAGTCTGGCTTATGCAGTAGGCAACCTCCCTTACGACCCTGACTCGGGAACACCTGGTAGAGCAGACAGGTGGCTCGGAAGTGCAGGATGGCATGAGGGTCAGACTGGGTCACTGGTGTTGTTAGGAAGTCCGTTGGTGCACTCGTGCACAGGAAGCATGGTGGTACAGGCCGGGTCTTGAAACGGGCTGGCGGTGCGGTACAGGAGGAGCAGGCAGGTGGATGGTCGGGTACAAGCAGGGTCATCAACAGGCAGGCAGTGAAGGTATCCGAGGATCAGGCAGGAGAGTGGTCGTAGACAAGTCAGGGGTCGGTGCAGGCAGAAAACAGGGTCAAGCAAGCCGGGTCACAGGAGCATATCAGATACAGGTTGCTCAGGAACACACACTAAACTGTAGATCAGACAGCACTTGCTGCAGGGTGTGTTCAGTTGAAATAGAGCTGTCTGACGCAGTTTCCGGCACGTGCACTCGCGAACGCGCATTATCGTTCGCACCCGCAGACGCACGCAAACACGCCCAGGCGCGCAAGTCCAAAAAGATGCAGGCTTTCTCCTAACATTGCCCCCCCCCCCAAGGGGCAGCCTCCTCCGGATGCCCAAAAGGGCCTTTATTTTGGGGTGATTCCTCCAGAAATTTCTGACACGTTTCTTGGCATGGATGTGTTCCTCAGGTTCCCAAGAGTTCTCTTCAGGTCCGTACCCCTTCCACTTGATCAAGAGCTGTGTCGCACCCCTTCTCACTCTGCAGTCGGGGATTGCCTCAATCTCGTATTCTTCCTCACCATCCACTGTAACTGGCTCAGTGTGGCCGATCTCCTCCCCGGAAAGTAGTCCTTGGTTACTGGTTTCAACAGGGATACGTGAAACACTGGGTGTACCTGAAGAGGAGGGAGGCTCAACTCATACGCCACCCTGTTGATCTTTTTCTTGACAGTGAAGGGGCCAATGAACTTTGGTCTCAGCTCCTTTGAGGGGCAGGACAGTTTTAAGTTCTTAGTGGCTAACCAAGCTTGGTCGCCAGGCTGCAGGTCCAGCTCACCTCGCCTCCCCTTGTCAAAGGCTCGCTTACTAGATTCCTGTGACCGGGATAGTGTCTCCCGCAGAAGCTTGTTGTTTTCCACCAGGAAGGCAGCCATGTTCTGAACAGCATGCACTGTGCTTTCTGGGACCAGGTCAGGCAAGAAAGAGGGATGGTAACTGAGGTTCGCCCAGAACGGTGACTGATTTGTGGCTGAATGAACTGCGTTGTTGTAGGCGAACTTGGCTACTGAGAGAACGAAGAATAGCACCTAAGGTATTGTTCTAAGGTTTGGTTCCTTCTCTCCGTCTGGCCATTGGTCTGGGGATGATAAGCGGAGGAGAACGCCAACTCAATTCCCAACAGAGAGCAGAGGGTCCTCCAGACCCGAGAGGTGAACTGCACTCCACGATCAGATATGATGTTGGCCAGGATTCCGTGGAGGTGGACAATCTCCCTGATGAGGGTTTCTGCAGTTTGGATAGCCGTAGGAGTGCCCTTCATGGGGATGAAATGTGCCATCTTGGTGAGACGGTCTACTACCACAAAGATGGTGGAGAAACCTGCAGACGGGGGCAGTTCTACTATGATATCCATACACATGCGACCATGGCCGCTCCGGGACAGGTAGTGGATTTAGCAACCCCCAGGTCTTAGCCCTATCAACCTTGTTGCGAGCACAGGTGGGGCAGGCCTTGACATATTCCCTGCAGTCCTTGTCAACCCGAGGCCACCAGAAGGTGCGTGCAAGTAGTTCTGCAGTCTTACGGCCACCGGAATGTCCTGCTAATTTATTATTGTGGCATAGCTCCAGAACTGCCAGATGTTGCTCTTCAGGGACAAAAACTTTTGCACCGAGCCACCACAAGCCATCATGCTGGGTCAGCCTGGGGTCCTGAGGGATGGAGAACCTGGCAAGGGACCATCTAACTTGAGAGAGGAGGTCCTCCTGGGTTCATAAGAAGCTCCGGGACGGGAGGATTACGTCTGGTGGAGGAGTCTCCTCTGTCTTGTGAAACATCCTGGAGAGAGCATCCGGTTTCACATTTTTCGACCCCGGCCTGTACATAATGTGGAGATGGAATCTTGAGAAGAATAGGGCCTGACGGGGCTTTAGTCTCTTGGCGGTACGCAGGTATTCCAAGTTCTTGTGATCGGTGTACACAAGAACCGGATGCGTGGCTCCCTCCAACAGATACCGCCATTCCTGCAGGGCAGCTTTGATAGCCAGCAATTCCCTGTCTCCCACATCGTAGTTACTCTCTGGAAGGGTCAACTTCTGGGAGAAGAAGGCAATGGGTTGCAGAGCAGCTTTAGGCCCCTGCCTCTGAGAAAATACCGCTCCCACCGCCGTTTCAGATGCGTTCACTTCCAGAATGTAGGGTAGGGTAGGATCCGGATGTCTTAGGACTGCTGCAGAGGTGAATAGTCGCTTGAGTAGTTGGAATGCCGCCTGGGCTTCAGAAGACCATAAAAAGCACCTGTTCTGCTTTGTGAGCTGGGTGATGGGGGCGATGACCGCTGAGAACCCCTTAATAAATTTTCTATAGAAATTGGCGAAGCCAACGAAGCGCTGAACCGCTATCCTGTCAGTAGGTGCTGGCCATTCCACAATAGCAGAGACCTTTTGGGGTTCCATGGTGATGCCAGACATGGAGAGGATGAAGCCCAAGAAGGAGATACTAGAGCACTCAAATGCACACTTCTCAGCCTTCGTGTAAAGTCCATGCTGGCGAAGGCGGCTCAGTACGCTTTTCACATGTTTACTGTGCTCTTCCAGGGATGAAGAGAATATGAGGATATCATCCAGATATACCACTACGAATTGGTCAAGGAAGTCCCGGAAAACATTGTTGACCAGATGTTGGAAGATGGCCGGGGCATTGCACAGCCAAAACGGCATGACCAAGTATTCGTAGTGGCCAAATCGTATTCGAAAGGCCATCTTCCACTCATCCCCCTCTCTGATACGGATGAGATTATAAGCCCCTCTGAGGTCTAATTTTGAGAAGACCGTGGCTGAACCGAGTCTTTGAAACAGCTCCGGGACCAGAGGCAAGGCATAGCGGTTCTTAACAGTGATCTTATTGAGGTCCCGGTAATCAATACGGGTCTGAGAGTCTTGTCCTTTTTTTTTCAACAAAGAATATCCCAGCACCAGTGGGGAATGTGGAGGGTCGGATAAACCCGTTCTTCAAATTTCATCCAGATAAGCCTTGAGGGCTGCAAGCTCCAATTCAGAAAGAGGGTATATCCTGCCGAAAGGCACCTCTGCCCCTGGTAGCAATTCAATTGGGCAGTCGTAAGGTCGGTGCGGCGGCAAGGTGTCCGTGCCCTTCTTACTAAATACGTCCAGGAGTTTGTGGTATTCCGTGGGAACTGCCAGGCGGGTTTCCTTATCAGGATCAGAATCCGAGCAGGGCACAGTAAGGGCCAGATCCAGAGGTTGTAAGAAGCAGTGGTAGCGGCAGTAGGAGGATGTGAATTGCACATCGCCAGTGACCCAGTTGATTTGTGGGCAGTGCGCCCGAAGCCAAGGGAACCCAAGGATAATGGGAAAAGAGGGGACGCAATGGCTTCCAACAGTAGTAGCTCTGAGTGACCATCTGGTGTACGGGCTGGAATAGGGACAGTCTCAGTCACAGTGCCCGATTTGATGGTGGACCCATCGGTGGGCTTTGGGCTTAAGAGGAATCTGGTGCTGAGCCGCAAAATTCAGATCCACAAAACAACTGCAGGCCCCAGAGTCTGATTGCCCAGACTGAGATGTCTCCACCGGGCAGCTTCAGAGAGATGAAGAGCCCCAAGTGGGTCTTAGGACTGGGTATGGACAGGATCTATCCCTTAATGGGGTAGGAACTCCTATCCCGCTTGGCTGGGCAGGATCGCACCATGTGTCCGGGAGCTCCGCAGTAGAGACACAAGTCGTGGGTCACGCGCCTCAATTTCTCCCCCGGAGTGAGGACAGGGCGCCGGGGGGGTGACCAGACGTTCAGAGCTGCGCTCCCTTAGGCGACGGTCGATCTGGATGGCCAGATCCATCAGAGTGCCCAAAGTCGGGGGGAACACCCACACGAGCTAACCCGTCCTTGAGTGGCTCGGTCTTCCAAGCGTGCATTTTTTTTTTTAATAAATTCCGTTTTTTTTAGTTAAAATATAAGAAAACAGTAAAGTTAGGTCAATTTTTTTCCATATTGTGAAAGATAATGTTACGCCGACTAAAATTATACCCAACATGTCATGCTTCAAAATTGCGTCCGCTCGCAACTTTGCAACTTAAAAATCTCTATTGGCGAGGTTTAAAAAATTCTACAGGTTAGCAGTTTTGCGTTACAGAGGAGGTCTAGTGCTAGAATTATTGCTCTTGCGATCGTGGCGATACCTCACATGTGTGGTTTGAACACCGTTTTCATATGTGGGCGGGACTTGCGAATGCGTTCGCTTCTGCGTGCGAGCTTGGCGGGACGGAGCACTTTAAAAAAAAAATTTAAATTATTTATTTCCCTTTTTACTTTTTATTTTTACATTGTTCTTTAAAAAAAAAAAAATGTGATCACTTTTATTCCTATTACAAGAAATGTAAACATTCCTCATAATAGAAAAAAGCATGACAGGTCCTCTTAAATATGAGATCTGGGGTCAAAAAGTCCTCAGATCTCATATCTACACTAAAATGCAAAAGAAAAAAAAAAAAAAAAGAAAGAAAAATGACAGGCCAAAAAAAAAAAAACGGGCCCTTTAAGACCGTTGGGCGGAACTGACTTCTGACGTCATTTCCGCCCGGCCGTACTATGGAGCCGAGTGAGCGGCTTCAGCCGCTCAGTCGGATCCCGGACACTGGGGCTAGAGGATTGGATCTTCTCCGCTGCTGCCGGCGGGTCCGGTAAGGGGCAGAGATGACCAGAAAGGGGGGGGGGGGGGGGGGGCCACCTCTCCCGCTGCTGATAAAAGTGATCTTGCGGCGAATCCGCCGCTAAGACCACTTTTATCAGACTCAGAATGGTCTGAAGAAAAAAAACGGTATCTGAATGGTGCCTGCAGCTGCAGGCACCATTCAGATATCACTTCTCAAAGGCAGGACGTCATAGTACGTCCACCTTTAGAGAAGTGGTTAAAGGCATTATTCAACTTACACATACATAGGCCATATGCTCACATTTCCCCTGCTGAAGTTCAGTCCAAAAAGCAATGTGTATTCTGTGATGCATCAGTAAAAGCAATAGCTGCAGTAGCCTACCTTAAGTCAGTGGACATCAAAGGTCAAGTCCATATTGGATTTGTAATGGGTAAGGCCAAGCTAGCACCATGCCCTGAGACCACCATTCTAAGGTTAAAACTTTGTGCTGCTGTTCTAGCAGTGGAGATAGCAGAACTAATTACATCTGAAATAGATGTAGAACTTGAGGGCAGAGTTCTTATACAGACAGCAAGGTAGTGCTGGGCTACATTTACAATGAAAGCAGGAGATTCTATGTCTATGTACATAACAGAGTCCTGAGGATCAGAAAGTCTACACAGCCTACCCAGTGACATTATGTATCAACTGATCATAACCCAGCAGATCATGCTACAAGGGCTGTGCCAGCATCCTGCCTTTAGAGACACTACATGGCTCACAGGACCACCCTTCCTGTACAAACCAGCACCTAGCACTCCTGAAAAAGACACATATGTACTGTTGGAGCCTGAATCTGATGCAGAAATCCGCCCTCAGGTTTCCGCACTACATACAACTGTTTCCAACAAATTGTTGGGATCCAAGCGCTTTCATAGATTCTCTACTTGGAAATCTTTACACAGAGCTATAACCTGCTTAATTCACATAGCCCGATCTTTTAAAGCTACTCCTATAGGATCAGGACATTGCAAAGGTTGGCATTATTGCCGCAAGGCATACACAGTGGATGAGCTCACACAGGCTAAAAATGTTATCATTAGAGTTGAGCGAACCCGGACTGTAAAGTTCGGGTCCGTACCGAACTTTGGGGTGTCCGGGACCCGGACCCGAACCCAGACTTTTCAAAAAAAGTCCGTGCCCCGGGGTTCTGGTAATTTTAATGAAAGTTCTTAAAATTGCTGTAAAAAAGTCCAGGAAGGTCCTAGAGGTCTGCAAAAGGAAGGAAAATGGGGGTAAGGGTGGGACAAGTGCCCTACAAAGAAATGGGGACAGGGAAATAACTAAAAGCATTTTAAAAAAAAATAAAAACATAAAAAAAGCAAAAATGGAGGTGAATGTGGATCATCTTCAAACTGGATCTGAAAAGTATTAATTAACGGTAGAGGCCATATAACTGTTCTAAAATCATCTTCAAGCTGTGTCAAAAAAGTATAAATAAGCCGGGAGAACCCATATCACTGTTCTGCAAACATCTGGAAACTGTGTGTGTCACTTTAAATATAACCGTGAATAACTGAACATCTGTTGTGCACACATCTGTAAAGTCTGTGTGTCACTTTTAATATAGCCGGGAATAACTGAACATCTGTTCTGCACATATCTGTAAAGTCTGTGTGTCACTTTAAATATAGCCGCTAATAACTGAACATCTGTTCTGCACACATCTGTAAAGTCTGTGTGTCACTTTAAATATAGCCGCTAATGACTGAACATCTGTTCTGCACACATCTGCAAAGTGTGTGTGAAACTACAGCATAGAGAAGAACAGGTATATGGTTTCGCTCTGCTAGAGTTTCAAACCCAGTTTGCAGATGTTTGCAGAACAGTGATATGATATCACTGTTCTGCAAACATCTGCAAACTGGGTTTGAAACTCTAGCAGAGCGAAACCATATACCTGTTCTTCTCTATGCTGTAGTTTCACACACACTTTGCAGATGTGTGCAGAACAGATAGCGGCTATATTTAAAGTGACACACAGACTTTACAGATGTGTGCAGAACATATGTTCAGTTATTAGCGGCTATATTTAAAGTGACACACAGACTTTACAGATGTGTGCAGAACAGATGTTCAGTTATTCACGGTTATATTTAAAGTGACACACACAGTTTCCAGATGTTTGCAGAACAGTGATATGGGTTCTCCCGGCTTATTTATACTTTTTTGACACAGTTTGAAGATGATTTTAGAACAGTTATATGGCCTCTACAGTTAATACTTTTGAGACCCAGTATGAAGATGATCCACATTCACCTCCATTTTTGCTTTTTTTATGTTTTTATTTTTTTTTAAATATTTAAAGTTATTTCCCTGTCCCCATTTCTTTGTAGGTCACTTGTCCCACCCTTACCCCCATTTCCTTCCTTTTGCAGACCTCTAGGACTATCCAGGGCTATTTTACAGCAATTTTTGTGCCTAAAAGTTTGGGTCCCCATTGATTTCAATGGGGTTCGGGGTCCAGGACAAAGTTCGGGTTCTGTCTGGACCCGAACCCGGACTTTGTCCTGAAGTTCGGCCGAACCAGCAGAACCCGGACTTCTAGAAGTTCGCTCAACTCTAGTTATCATCCATTGTGTACAACAAAAGACTTATGCACTAACACTAGAATGCCTTCAAAATCACAAGCATGTTCCAAAAGACTGTCCTCTAAAGAAACTTAATCCCTTTGAAGAAAGCAAACACAACTTGGAACCTGGCACCTTTCTTCTCATGAAAGAGACTCTCAGTCGAGGAGGAGCAAATGGCCCTTGGATCTGATAACCCAAGTATTTCCAAGCGAAGATGGGAATGTCAGGAAAGTTGAGGTTAAAGTCATTAGGCAAGATGAGCCTAAACCTTTCCTCAGACCTGTGTCCGAACTAATTTTACTACTCTCCTCAGAAGGACCATCATAGTTGGTATCCATGGATACCAGGCGGGGAGTGTCATGCCTTCAGCAAGTGTTTCTTATATTCTCTTGTTAATTGCTGAATATGTTAAATGGTATGTGAAGTGGATTGTAATGTCTCCGTCTAGTGGCTCTTTTGCATACTCACTATCTGTAAATAATTTACTGTAGTTAGTTTGTTGCTTGAAAGCCACCATAGTTTTCCCATCATTCCAATGACTTAACCATGAGGTCTTATAGACAGCCCCCAGTAGCCATCTTATTCTCATGTATGCATCATCTCCAGAGGACTCCACACCTTCAGCTGCAAATCTGTTGTCGGCCTTACAGAAACATTGCCGTTTATGTTTAAAAACCCTTTCCCTAGTTAGACTAGTGTGTCAGGACTGTATATTTTGTATATTGTATATACTGATTGTATGTAATTTCCTTTATGTTTTAGTATTACTCTAACTTCCCTGCAATAAAAGTTGAAAGAAGGACCTTACCCTTGCCTCAATGAGTTGTTAAGGGAGGAGAGTTAGCTGTCTGTCTAATTATACCTCAGCCACGTGTAGTGAGGACAGAACAACACCCCTAAGTGAAAAGGTCCAAATGGGGTCCAATTAGCCATTTTCCCTCCCCGGTGTCATGTGACTCATTAGTGTTACAAGGTCTCAGGTGTGAATGGGGAGAAGGTGTGTTAAATTTGGTTTACTGGTCACTGGAAGTTCAACATGGCACTTCATGGCAAAGAACTCTCTGAGGATCTGAAAAAAGAATTGTTGCTCTACATAAAGATGGCCTAGGCTATAAGAAGATTGCCAAGACCCTGAAACTGCGCTGCAGCACGGTGGCCAAGACCATACAGTGGTTTAACAGGACAGGTCCCACTCAGAACAGGCCTCGCCATGGCCGACCAAAGAGGTTGAGTGCATGTGCTCAGTGTCATATACAGAGGTTGTCTTTGGGAAACAGACGTATGAGTTCTGCTAGCATTGCTGCAGAGGTTGAAGGGGTGGGGGTCAGCCTGTCAATGCTCAGACCATACGGCACACACTGCATCAAATTGGTCTGCATGGCTGTCACCCCAGAAGGAACCCTCTTCTAAAGATGATGCTCAAGAAAGTCTGCAATTTGCTGAAGACAAGCAGACTAAGGACACTGGATTACTGGCACCATGTCCTGTGGTCTGATGAGACCAAGATAAACTTATTTGGCTCAGATAGTGTCAAGCGTGTGTGGCGGCAACCAGGTGAGGAGTACAAAGACAAGTGTGTCTTGTCTACAGTCAAGCACGGTGGTGGGAGTGTCATGGTCTGAGTGCTGCTGGACTGGCGAGCTACAGTTCATTGAGGGAACCATGAATGCCAACATGTACTGTGACATACTGAAGCAGAGCATGATCCTCTCCCTTCGGAGACTGGGCCACAGGGCAGTATTCCAACATAACGACCCCAAACACACCTCCAAGATGACCACTGCCTTGCTAAAGAAGCTGAGGGTAAAGGTGATGGACTGGCCAAGCATGTCTCCAGACCTAAACCCTATTGAGCATCTGTGGGGCATCCTTAAATGGAAGGTGGAGGAGCGCAAGGTCTCTAACATCCACCAGCTCCGTCGTGGAGGAGTGGAAGAGGACTCCAGTGACAACCTGTGAAGCTCTGGTGAACGCGATGCCCAAGAGGGTTAAGGCAGTGCTGGAAGATAATGATGGCCACAAAAAATAATGCGGACATTTTCACTTAGGGGTGTACTCACTTTTGTTGCCAGCAGTTTAGACATTAATGGCTGTGTGTTGAGTTATTTTGAGGGAACAGCAAATTTACACTGTTACACAAGCTGTATACTCACTACTTTACATTGTAGCAAAGTGTAATTTATTCAGTGTTGTCACATAAAAAGATATAATAAAATATTTACAAAAATCTGAGTGGTGTAGTCACTTTTTGTGAGATACTGTAGTTGATGGGTGAAGGGTGTGTGCTAATGAGGTCGGCTGGTAAACTCCTTCCTGTGTCTTACTGGTTTCTCCATCCCAAATCTACATACCAGCAAGTGATGAAGATTTCTAAGAAATGCTAAGAAGGGCTAAGGTAAGGCCTTCTCAAAATCAAAGAAAGCTTTTATTTTTCTGCAATTGAGGTACAATAATGATATATTGGTACATAGAAGAACTGGATTTTGGGGGATAAAAACTTAGCCTTTAAATACCCACTTTAACACTTGAAGCTAATTTATTAATCAACTCCAAAGTGACCACGTTCACTTGACGTGTTAATTCACAAGAAGATTGTTTGCACACCCATTTTAAGCATGTAAAAAAACTATAAGGGTTCTTGCACATGGGCCAACAGAGCCCGTTCAGCATAACTGCTAGTGTATTTTCTCTCTCTCAGGCAGCCTAGGTGAAGCGTATAGACCCAAGAATGACATAAATGGCGGGGCGCCGCCATACTCGTGTATGAGGTGGTGCTATTGTAAACATGAGTACAGTGTACAGTTGTATGCAAAGAACATTTTTTTTAAATGTGCGAGAGTCATGTGTAAAAGCTCTTCCAGCTGTTTCCCTCTGCCCTACTGTGGTTTGGCTGCAGCACAAGTGCAGTGTGGATTAACCGCAGTTTCCTATAGACTTGCTATTATGTCCCATGTTTTTGGTGTGTAGTACACACGCACACGGCCAAAAAATGTATTCGTTTTCATTCTGTTTGGTTTTTTTTTTTTTCGTAAATTTGGGAATTCGTAAAAATTCGGTAGTCGGAAATTTGGAAATTCGTAATTCTAAATTCAGTAATTTGAGAATTTGGCAATTCAAAATTTGAAAATGCCGATATTCGGAGATTTGAAAATGTGTAATTCGAAAATACCGATATTGGATGTTCAGAAATTCGAAAAGTTGGAGATTAGGAAATTCGAAAAATCGGAAATTTGAAAATCGGACAATTTTTCAAAAATATGAAAGAAAATTTGAAATCATAACTAACAAATAACTATTAAATTATAGGTATTGGAATTTCCTTTCAAATTTGGCTGTTAGTGAACATAACGAATACGAATTTATCCAAAGTTATGAATTATCCAAAAAAAAGAATGCCGCATTTAAACCAGTTAAACCAGTGGTTCTCAACTCCGGTCCTCAGGCCCCCCCAACAGGCCAGGTTTGCAGGATAACTGAAATACATCACAGGTGATATCATTTGCTGCTCAATGATTGCAGTATTCTAGTCTGCATCTCCCCAAGGTAATACTTAAAATCTGGCCTGTTGGGGGGGCCCGAGGACCGGAGTTGAGAACCACTGATCTAAACAAATGTAAGGTAATAAATTAATAATAACAGCAATAATAATAATAAAAACTTTTTTTTATTATTTGTTACGTTCCATTCATTTAGATGCGGCATTCAATATTTCGGATAATTCATAACTTTGGATAAATTTATATCTGTTACGTTCACTAACAGCCAAATTTGAAAGGAAATTCCAATACCTATAATAACCTATTTAATAATTATTTATCAGTTCGTAATTAATTATTTCAAATTTTCGGAATTGTCGGATTTTTGAATTACCAAATTTCAGATTTTTCGAATTTCAGCTTTTTCGATTTTTTTAATTACCGAGCTTTCAAATTCGAAATAATGGAAATTCGGAAAAGATCTAAATTCGGATTCGTCCGCATTAATGCATTTTGAAAAAAATTAATTGGGAATGAAACAAATTGCACATGTCTAGTGTGTAGCACTACACCCGTAGGAGCTGCTTTAGTATGTTCAGACTGTTTCTCTGCCTCTCAACCCCAGTAACCGCCTCAATCCCCTTTGGCACACCTGCACACAATTTTTCGGTTAGTTCCCCTTTAAGAAGTGACAATAATATAAATCAAAAAAATCAGTACCACTCTAAAAGAATGCAACCAAACTGGCACAACTTCAGTTCTTAGGAGAATTCAGTAATGCAAAGTATAATGCCCTGAGTCCTGTAAGGTGGGGGGGAAAGTAGCTGTAGTTGTAGCAAATCCTCAGTTTTTAACATTAAATGCGTCATCTGCAGGGTCTTTTAATTTGAATGCTAGGTACCTAGGAAACAACTGTAGCCCCAGATCCTCCAAGTATAGCACAAAAGATGCAATGAACAACTTTACTGTAGTAGATAGCCTCACAGTGATCACTGACTTTGTGGCAAGCTTACAACTAACAGCAATACAGTATACTCAAGTGATTGTATTCCACAATTATCAGTTATATAATAGTGCTCAGATCTTTAACAACTTTCCGTGTGAGATAGTGGATTAAACAATTCAGCTCGCTCACCCAACTGGACAAACTGCTACAGACGACGGTCCCACTGCTTAGGTGATGGTGATAGTGATGAAGACACACTTGCTCTCTCTGCTCCTGGAATCGGCCTCCACTGCACTCTTCCTTGCAGTTCTCCCTGATCTATCGCTACAGCTACCCGCAGGTTCAGGAACAGTTCCACCGATAGCAGGGCCCGTCCCGCTAACCATTCCCAGGAACGCTGTGTAGATGCAGACTTCACAGTCTGTGAGTAGGCCGCAAATCCGCTGACAGGACACACAGGGTCCTGTGTAATCGATCACTGCTGTTCAGAGAGAGAGTGTATCAGGCCACACCTTTGGCTTAAATAGCCTCTGCATGAGGCAATGCTGCTCCCAGGAGTCTCTCTCTGCAGCACAGTCTGATGGGAAATGAAGTTCTCCTGTCTGTCTAATGGCAAATACTTGAAAAAGAACTACATAGCCACAATGCATCATTTTCTCTGAAGGTAAATGACCCACAGCCCTTTGCAGCTGCTGTTTGTTAAAGCCCCATTCTGTCATGAGCAGCACGTACCAGTACGAATGCATCAGCGCGTTCCGGTACGAACGGTCATTACGGTACAAACAATCGGAAAGAGGATCGCAGGTGTGCATGCGCGCACACAACTGAACGAGACGGCACACGTACAGGCGGAATAGGCGTGTACGCAGCGTCCAATAGGATTCCTTGAGGCACTATAAAAGACTGCCCATTCTGCCCCTTAATTGCTGGATTGTCTTCAGCTCTCCTGAGTTCCTGATCTTGCATTCCTGTGATTTTGCTTGATTTCTGTTGTGACCCGGCTTGGCTCTTCACATCTGGGGACTTCCCCCTGCTCTCTCCTGTGTTGACCCTTGGCTTGCTCCTGGACTTCTTCCTGCCTGATTTCCAGTTAATGACCTTGGCTTGTTTAACGGACTCTGCTACCTTCCTGATTCCTGGTGTATGGCCCTTGGCCTGACTTACGGATCCGCCTTCTCCTTCCTTCCTGCACCTGATTGGCAGCCTGAATTTGGGACTGTTCCTGCCTTGCACGTGCTTACCTGGAGCAACCCTGCTGACCACCTGCCTGGTGCCCATCCTGTGACCATTGCCTTGTCTCACCGGCCTTCAGGCGTATCTCCACTGTTTCCAGCTGACAAGCCATCCTGCGCGCTTCATCCATCTGCTCCAGTGACCCGTGCTTCTTTGCGTTCAGCCGCAAGGGGAGCCTCTCTCGGCATCTCAGCCTCAGATCAGGTACGTGACACATTCATTGGCTGCTGCAACTGTTTCTTCCATTGGCTGTTTCTCTATATTCCCATAGAAGCACACACACCAGAAGCACATCTACACAGATTACATTAAGTTCATTTCAGTCAATGAAGCAAGAAGGAGGGAGAGAAATTCACCTGCAGGGGCTGACAGGTGCATTCCTCCCTTCTAGGAGAGCCTGTGTATTTGTGGCGGCCGCTTAGCAAAGCCGCAGAAATAGTGGGGCACCCGCTACACACTGCCCCCACCAAAGAACCTTTGGTCCTGCAAAGGAAGTAAAAGTCTGTAACCTGTTACATGCTTTGTATTACACACGGAGAAAATCAAATTAGTGCACACATGACAACAACAGTTTGCATTGTTGCAAACTGTTGTTGTCAAACAGTTTGCATGACTCAACAAACTTATTATAACACAGGATTTACAGAGAAACCTCCCACCAATGGTCATATGATGGGGGGTTGTTCTGTCTGTAGGCCACCTTTTACTGGGCTGGCCCTGCCAGTTGTGCCAAGGGGTGAATTGGAGGCGCCTGTCACCAAATTTGTGGTGAACAGGTCAGGCATGTCAAGAGTCTCTTTGGGGGTGAGTATGACTTCTTCTGAGCTCAAACCCAACACAACACAGGTCGATCTCTTGAGGTGGCGCATAACTCTTCGCCCTTTCTACATCCTTAGTTCAGGCCTGGTAGGCTCACTAGCCCCATCTTCCCCTATAACTGTATTCGCCTCCTGCAGATCAGTTGCTTTCACTCCTGCTGTGGATACTCTGTAATCCACTGTGGAAGAGGGAGACACTTCTGGCCCTCCTTCTGGCGGTGAGGGTGAGGGATCACATCTGGGGACAACAGGGACTAACAGCCGCTTCACCAGATCTATGTTGGTCCTTATGATTAGTGAACTGCCTGTGGACCCTGGCAACCGAGGACACACAATGGCCAGTGTGTCAAAATCCTGAGGCTTCCCAGTTCTCAATGGATCACACAACAACTTGACCCCCAGATATCCATCACAGGGTTAATCTTCCATTTAAATACCCTGGATCTCTATATCCTTCAACTTTTGCAGAGGTATGTATGACAAATACCTCCTGTAGAAGTCTCTGGTCAGCAGAGTGACCTGAATCAAGAAGGGCTCTTGTGTATATTCCTATCACCAAAACAGGCAGTACAGATAGAGGGCCTACTAACTGGGCAGGAGGCCTGCTGGAAGCATCTGGAACAGTAGGTTGGCGTGACTGGACCCATGCTTCCTTTGGCTTCCGGCATTGAGAATGCCGTTTCTGGCATCGTTTTGGAGGCTGATAGGCATGCCTCACTGAAACAGTGTAGACTGCAGGTGTCCTTCATTGTTCTCTTGCAGACTCAGTAAAGGTTCTTCTTGAAGACCCAGGCCTTCTCTCCATCCTTGGGTCACTTCTCTGTAGTCCACGCCAATCTTCTGTCCTCCTTTTTGGACTAGGGCATTCTCGCTGATAGTGGCCTACACCTCCACAGTTTAGACAGATTGGTTGGCTTCTGGCCAGGTTCAGCAAACAGGACCAGGGGTATATTCTGCCCCGTGACACCCTTGTTGGATGGCTCAACGTGTTGCTGTCAGCCGGTTAATCACCTCCAACATCTAAAATACCTGCATCTTCAGTGCGCTATCTAAGACCTTACATCCAATGACCCGGTTACCATTTCAATTAGCTTGGACATCTGAGTCTCCAGAAACCCAATCTCTGGATCTCTATCAGTTGTGCTGGCCACTCTGACTCCAACAGCAAATTCCGACCCCTGCTTCTTCCCTTTATTCTCCAGCATGGCTTCCTCCTCTCTCGCTAATTTAGTGAGCTCAGGATATTTCATTCACGACATCGGCTGAAGTCTGCAGTTGAATCCAAACTGGATCAGAGCATGAAGCACCTCTCAGGATCTGCTGCATTCTAGCTTGTTCTATGGCAGAGGGTGGCATCCCTTTCTTTAATATGATCTGATGTAACGTCTTATTCATGAGTCTGATGTATTCAGACAGACGTTCACCTTGGCGTTGGAGAGCATGCTCAAATCAGTAAAAAGTCTGCTGCTGTCAACATCGGCCCAAACTCTTCCTGAAGAATATTCAGATAGTCTTAAGCGACGCCATCTCTCTTACTGAACTTCAGGTTATGGATAGCTTCTGAGGCCGGGTCCCTTAGACTCTCTGTAATTCTCTACTTCTTGAGAGTCTCAGGAATGTCCCATTCATCCAAGGCTTGCGAGGCCTGGTCCAGCCACTCTTCAAAGTTGTCTTCCCCTGTAGGCACTGGATGTCTTCAAGAAAAGGAAGGGCCTGAGTTTTTGGTACTCACTTCTAGAGCACGTCAGAGTGTCCCTTGGCAATTTTGCCACAAAGTCTCCCAAAGCAGTGAAGAACTCTGGCCCAATCATGGCCGAAGAGGGCATGGCAGGGAACTCTTCCCTCGTGGCCTGAACTCGACTGGTACTTGCCGTGTGTGTGACTGGACTAAATGAAACTCAACCTGGTCAGCCAACTGCACACTGGACACTCGGAAACAATTAGGGATACCTTCCATTTCAGCAACACGTGTGCAGGAGGTCTCTTGGTCACGTTTGACATCGATCACGCTTGTTTTCATGTCTAAGGACAATGTTTGTACTACCTGTCTGATCTGTTCTCCTACACTTGAGTATGGGCTGGCGCCTTCTTCATGGTACCTCCGCGTCGCAGCAACGGGGTCCATTTTGGCACCTGTAGAGGTGCTGTCTTGAGGAGTTGATGCAGAGTAGTGGTATTATCCCGGACGAGCCCCCACGTGTAGCACTACCCCCGTTGGAGCTGCTTTAGTGTGTTCAGTTCGTTACTCTGCCTTTCAACCCCAATAATAGCCTCATTCCCATTTGGCACACCTGGATTCAATTTTTGAGTTAGTTACCCTAACTCAAAGTAACACAATAATAGAATCACACAATAGTAGAGCTTGAAGTATTTACTTAAATTGCTGTTAGTTAGTGTCTAAGTAACACACTCATAAATGTCTAAACAACATAAACATGACTTTTGAGTTCTTGGTGAATAAAAGGGAGACACAAACAAACTGACTGTGTATCACGACTAGCGTTCAGTGCGTCTTCTGCTGGCTCTTTTAATTTGAATGCTAGTTACCTAGGAAACAACTGTAGCCCCAGATCCTCCAAGTATGGCACAAAAGATGCAATGAACAACTTTACTGTAGTAAATAGAAACCCTCACAGTGATCAATGACTTTGTGGCAAGCTTACAACTAACAGCAATCCAGTACACTCAAGTAATTGTATTCCAGAATCTTCAGTTATATAATTGTGCTCAGATCTTTAACAACTTTCCATGTGAGATATTGGATTATTCCATGAGCCATTTTTGATACTTGTTGTTTACATGTTAAAATCAGTATTTTTTGCTATATACAGTGATTTGCATTAAGTGGTTAAATAATTCAGTGCTCTTATGTATGGGCTTGAGCCTGCTCACCCAACCAGACAAACTGCTACAGACTACGGTCCCGCTGCTTAGATGATAGTGATTGTGATGAAGACTAGACTTGTGCATGGCTGAAAAATTTGTTCGTTTTCGTTCCGAACATTCACAGAAATTCAGCAATTGCCGTAATTCGCGGCATTTCAGCAATTGTGATAATTGTGGCAATTGCGGTAATTCAGGAATTCAGAAATTTGCGGTAATTCGGAAATTGTGGAAATTCGGCAATCGGAATAGATGAAAATCCAAAATCCGGAAATGTGAAAATTTGAAAATAACAAAGAACATTTGAAATAATAACTAACTAATAAATAACTATTAAATTATAGGTATTGGAATTTCCTTGAAAATATGGCTGTCATTGATAAATTTCATATTTAAGTTCACGAACAGCCAAAGGAAATTCCAATAGCTATAATTTTAATAGTTATTTACTTTTTCAAATGTTCTTTCTTATTTCCGAAATAAGAAAGAGAACATTTGAAATAATAATAAAGAACTGTTAAATTATAGGTATTGGAATTTCCTTGAAATTTGTCTGTTTCGGAAATTTGAAATTCGGAATTCGTCCGAATTGCCGAATTTTGCAAAATTCTGTTCCTGAAATCAGCCTCCACTGCACTCTTCCTTGCAGTTCTCCCCGATCTATTTCTACAGCTGCCTGCAGGTTCAGGAACAGTTACTCTGATAGCAGGGCCTGTCCTGCTGACCATCCACAGGAATGTTGTGTAGTTGCAGACCACACAGTCTGTGTGAGTAGGCCACAACTCTGTCAACAGGACACACAGGGTCCTGTGTAATCGATCACCGCTGTCCAGAGAAAGAGTGTATCAGATTGCACCCTTGGCTGAAATAGTCTCTCCCATGAGGCAATGCTGCTCCCAGGAGCCTCTCTCTGCAGCACAGTCTAATGGGAAATGAAGTTCTCCTGCTGGTCTGTCTAATGGCAAATCCTTGAAAAGGAGCTGCATATCCATAATGCATCCTTTTCTCTGAAGGGAAATGACCCATAGCCCTTTGTAGCTGCTGTTTAAGGATCAAGTGTAACGTGATCCTTCTGTGTGTCTGTGTTTCTACACAGATTACATTAAGTTTAGTCAATGAAACAAGTAGGAGGGAGAGAAATTCCACCGTAGGGGCTGACAGGTGCATTTCTCCCTTCTAGGAGAGCCTGCGTATTTGCAGCGGCCATTTTGCAAAGCCACAGAAATAGCAGGGCACCTGTTACATGTGTATTTTCTGAAAGTGCACCAAAAGTCCAGCCTGGGTGCCTCCACCAAGATACAGCTTCCTCCACTCTGGAACCAGGAACAAGGCATTGTAGCTGAGCAGTGCACCCAAAAACTAAGCAAAACTAGTTTAGGTGCAAACTCGAATTAACCCTTTATTGTAAATTCACACAGAATACATACCACACAGAATCAGATAAGATCTTGATCAGGTCATCTTAAACAATGCAAACTTTGAACAGTAATATCAGTACATTTAACAGGGCATCTAATGACGAGCTAACATAAACATCCCACAATAGTTTGGTAACAAGGGGAAGTGGACACAATACTAGCAGACAGACAGAAACAACAGGTGACTTGATTAACAATGGGGATTCACACCTAGGAGGCACTCTATGGGGACTTACAATGAGAGAAAGACACGTTAATAAATAGATTACAAATAACAGCAGGTTGCATCAGCATCAGGTTGTTTGAAGCTAATTACAATCTTCTGCTTAGCGTGTCTGACTCCTGGAGAGGGGGTTGAAGCAATTGATAATCAATGCTGGTTTGGGCACAGAGGCCCCAAATCTGTATCCAGGTCCTAGATTTCCAGAGTCTGTGTATTTTTGGGGAGACATGGACCTGATTCTGAAGTGAAACAACTCCAAAGGTCCCCCAGACCCAAAATTGAACCCCCTCAAAAGCCAAGGCCCATAGCCAGTAGGCAAGAGGCTACCCTGCAGTCCTCTCCAAAAGCCCCTGTCCCAGTTGGGTCTGAGGCATCCCGCATGCTGCATTTTTGGTGCACTTTCTGAATACGCTCCAAAAATGTGGGACATAACAGAAATTCTATTCAAAACCATGGCTAAACTGCATTGCAGCAGTGTGAAAGCGGGAAGACCAACAGTTATATCATTTTCTTTTATCAAACTGAGATACAGTATTTGTCATAATACAGAGTTTTAAGGAACTAATTTTCCTTCCCAGTTCATTGTTGTAGACTGTTGTGTATACTGTATATCTCTGTCTTGCTTTGGGGGCTGTTGGGAGTGAATTGTTAGCAGATTGTGCCTGGATACTATGGATACAAAAGGCCTTTGCTACTGCGGAAGACATTATTATGAGTAATTTACTCCTGGGCATTTAATTACAGTTTGATATTTTTATATTTCCATTTGTGCCTTAATACTTTTTGATCTTTTCCAAATTTTAAGCTGCCTTTCTATACATTTTTTTTACTGTATTATTTTAGTAATAATATTAATGACAAGCACGTAAAGTTTAACTATATCATACATATTGCAGTTGCAAATTATCTGACAGAATGCGAGATGATTCTGACAGATACAATTGAACCAATTCTATGTAGTATTTCTACCATACAATAGTCAAAGGCAAACTGTATCTGAAGATGCACGTTAGTCTGTTTATAGTATCACACCTACTGTTTTTGCACTGTATTTTATCTTTGAACCTTACTTCTAGTTTTTGGCTGTTCTGTTTCTCCCAAGACAAAACGTTTGATCTCTTCTTTTATTATCCCCGTATGGCTTCATTATAAAAAAAAACATCTCATGAACCCAGAGTTTTTTTTCAGAGTTCAGTACTAGCCCCTTCCTTAGGCTATTTTTGTTTTCAGTGACATGATAGTTTCACTAACAATTACTTAGTCATAAACCACTGTGCCCAAATTAATTTTAACACATGGAGCTGTCTTTTGGTGGTATTTAATAATCCAATTTTTTTACTATATAAATGAAGAAAAACAAACATTTTAAAATAGTTGTTTCACTTACTTTGTTATAATGTATATAAAATATATATATTATAATGTCATGTGTAATAAAATAGAATGACACAGGGAAAAAGTATTGAACACGCTAACTGTATTTAATACTTCGCACAAAATCCTTTGCTGGTAATTACAGTTTTAAGATGCCTTCCATATGGAGAAACTAGTCACATGGATTGCTCAGGCGTGATTTTGGCCCATTGTTTTGGTGGTATTTAACCTCCCTGGCGGTATGATCATTTCAGATTTTTGGTGCTGAAAGCGGTACCATTATTTTGAATGGAAATTTGGCGTTTTATATTGTAGGCCTATAATTTTTAGGAATAACTCACTTAAATCTGTCCAAACAAGAGTCTAATAAACATCTCGGGTATGATAAAGTTTGAAACACAAAATCATAAATTATAATTGATATGAAAAAAAATTATAATATAAATAACTATAAAGAATTATCAAAGATGATAATATAATATAATTTATTCAATAATGTAATCTAGTCAAAAACACAGAAATTTGCTCAGTTGCAGAATTGTCGCTGTCGTCTCTTTCCGTGTCTGATGATAAATTTCCCCAAAAATAAGTATCACTCAATTCTGCAAATGATTCTTATTTACTATCGCTGTTTTCTAGCTGATCTAAAAACCGATTTTGACGTAAAGGGACGCTTTTTTATGCCATGGACATTCTCAAGTTTTCAGGCAGAAAGAATGACATATATAATATAAAAGTACATGCAGGGCACTGGCAAACCATTAGGGACAAAGGGGATGTGAAATGATTTCATACAGTAATGTAATCTTACAGATTACAGTGTACTGTATGTGTTATGTGCGTTTCTCTTTTTGAATTTCCCGCCAGGCTCAGCACCCGTGCAAAGTGACGCTCGCAGGGAACGGAGCCCGGCACACAGAGGCATCAGGCGGAGTACACAGCGGGGGGACATTGCTGGATCCAGGGGACAAGGTAAGTACCACTGCCTGGATCCAGCAATGCAATCCTGAGTGTGGCTCGGGGTTACCACTATTTACAGTGAAACTCACCCCGAGCCACACTCGGGCATACCGTCAAGGAGGTTAATAACATTAACAATAACATTTTTTTACTAAATAAAGGAAGAAAAATAAACATTTTACAATAGTTTCACTTACTTTTTGTTATAATGTATATAAAAATATATTACAATGTTATGTGTAATAAAATAGAATGACACAGGGAAAAAGTATTGAACATGCTAACTGAAATTATTTAATACTTCATACAAAATTCTTTGCTGGTAATGACCATTTTAAAATATCTCCTGTATATAGAAACTAGTCACATGAATTGCTCAGGTGTGATTTTGGCCCACTCTTCCACACAGTGTTCAATTCTTGAAGGTTTTGTGAGCCTCTTCTATGAACTCTGATCTTTAGTTCTTTCTATAGATTTTCTATTGGATTCAAGTCAGGTGATTGGCTTGGCCATGCTAGCAGCTTTATTTTCTTTCTTTGAAACCAGTTGAGAGTTTCCTTGGCTTTGTGTTTGGGATCACTGTCTTGCTGAAATGTCCACCCTCATTTCATCTTTGTGATCCTGGTAGATGGCAGCAGATTTTTATCAAGAATTTATTGGTCTATTTTTCCATTCATCCTTCCTTTATTGATATGAAGTTTGCCTGTACCGTATGCTGAAAAACAGCCCCACACCATGATGTTCCCACCTCCAAACTTCACTGTTGGTATGGGGGTGGTTTTGGGGTGATGTGCAGTGCCATTTGACCTCCAAACATGTTGTGTATTAGGGCATCCATAGAGTTCAATTTTGTTCTCATCTGACCAGACTATATTCTCCCAGTATTTCACAGGCTTGTCTAAATGTTGTGCAGCAAACTTTAAACGAGCTTCAACATGCTTTTTCTTCAGCAATGGAGTCTTATGTGGTGAGCGTGCATACAGGCCATGGCGGTTAAGTGCATTACTTATTGTTTTTTTTTCTTTAAACAATTGTACCTGCAAATTCCAGGTCTTTTCTTAAGCTCTCCGCATGTGGTCCTTGGCTCTTGGACAACTCTGATAATTCTTTTCACTCCTCTGTCAGAAATCTTGCAAGGAAAACCTCATGGCCGGTTTATGGTAAAATGATGTTCTTAACACTTCTGGATTATGGTCCCAACAGTGCTCACTGGAACATTCAGAAGTTTAGAAAATTTTCTGTAACCAATGCCATAAGTATATTTTGCAACAACAAGGTTGTGAAGGTCTTGAGAGAGCTCTTTGCTTTTACCCATCATGATATGTTTCTTGTGTGACACCTTGGTAATGAGATAGATCATCAGTTGAGACTGAACCAGCTGATATTAATTTGCACTGACAAGGGGCAGGATTGCTTTCTAATTACTGATAGATTTTGGTTGGTGTCTTGGTTTTCCATGCTTTTTTGCAGCTCCCTTTCTATGTGTGTTCAATACTTTTTCCCTGTGTCATTTCATTTTATTACATATAACTTAATTTCTGAATGTATTTTTTTTGGTTTCTTTGTATGTATGAATTGCATAGGTTGTTACCGACATGTGGTGACAATTTCATGTCAAATACACCTTAAGAAATATATTTACGGGGGCGTGGCCTACTGCGGACCTGGACGGCCGCATTCTGCTGGGCTCCGCGGACACCGGGAGACAATCCGCAGGAATCCTCTTTGCAGAGAAGTGGGTGAGCTTCCTCAATACCCTTGCTCATCCCCCCACACCCTAAGCTACACTAGGACCTGTTTATTGTGCGGATCGGCGGCCGCCCTCCGCACGGGCCAAAAATCGAGGCCGCGGCTTTGCGGCCTACAAGGTCCGGACCTAGGAGCTTCCTCCCTAGGGACCATCCACTCTCCCCCCTTGCATCCTGAACCCCCTGGGACCTTTTCCTATGGTGGATGGGGCACAGAAGGGAGAATCCAGTGAGCAATCCTAAGTTGGAGTGGTGACTCGTCCCTGGGCGGCTCCGCATAGTGCCGGCCTAATCTGTAGGCATCCAGGCACAGGATAAGTGGGAGATCAAAAATCATATCCCAGCATCACTCCCCACCTCTTCAGCTTCACATTGTTCCCTATATTGGGCAGATTGGTTACCGGCTCTGGTTATTATAAAAATTTAGGCCGCGGCTTTTGCGGCCTACCTGTTCCGGTCCTGACTGCAAGGCTCCTGGAGACCCTATCCTGCATCCATCTTCATGGACTTATAAAGCCCCCATCTGGGCCCCTACCCTGCCAAGGATTACCCCTCACATTGCCTCAAAACCCTTATTGCTCCAGATAACAGGGACACAGGGGGCGACTTGTCAGCGTCGGAGGAGATCTCAGTCTCTGTCAGCTACCCTGGCGTGGGGTGTTTCAAGCTATACACAGCGCCCTACAACAAATTCTCAATTCTCCCCCAGGTCTATTTGAAAGCACCTCTGTTTAATCAAAAATATAGAATGCGTCCGTCAATGCAGGGCGAAGATGCACTAACCTAAATACCATTTCGCCCGTCCGGACCCCTCCAGTTGATCACCGCGTATCTAGATCATATCAAATCTAACTAAATGTAAGAAGGTTGAAGCTGAAAAGGAGTGTAGAAAGATACCTTTTAATCTAACACGGTATACCCTTGCATGACAGGAAGTAAGAAGGCTCATAGCCGCCATTCTAACCAAACACAATCTTACACATTATTTACTACGCTCAGCTCAAAAGGGTAAAATGAGCCAAAGTGGCACCAAAAAACAGGCAGCGGCTGACGCCTCTTCTGTTGCTCCTGACGCACATACAGGCAAAGAAAATTCTCCTCATCTCACAAAAGCAGTCCTAGATGAAAGCCTTACAATCATATATGAAAAACTAGCTGCTAAAATGCAGTCCGAAGTCCATAAATCCACCAACGCTCTTTCCTCTGAAATAGCAGCCCTGGGCAATCGAACAGACCTCTTAGAAGCCAAACACGATGAACTTTCTCTTGCCCACAACGACTTGAGAAAGGACTATGAAAATTTCTCCTATGTACAGGCCCAAATGGAGGATTTGGACAATCGTAACAGTCGGAATAACCTGCGGATAAGGGGGGTTGCAGAGACGGTAGTGGACTTGACCCCAGCTATGAATAAATTGTTCCACAGTCTATTGACAAATACCCCAGCAGAGGCCTTTAAATGCGATAGAATCCACCAAGCACTCAGGCTCAAACCCCCAGCAGACAAACCACCCAGTGATATAATAATGTGCCTGAAGGACTATTTAGTTAAGGAGGAAATTTTGCGTGCTTCTAGAGGTACCCCCAATATCGAACTGGATGGGTGTAGAATTCAAATTTTTACTGACATCTCCCCGGCACATTGAGAGGCGAAGAAAAATGAAAGAGGTAACATCAGTCCTTCAATCCGCCAGGATAAGATACCACTGGGGCTTCCCCTTTAAACTTACAGTGCCTCACAACGGTACAACTTACACAGTATTCAACCTGAGTGAGGGTAAGGAACTGCTAATAAAGCTGGGTCTGTTGGAACCCGACCCACCACTCAGATTACAAAATACCCCATGGCCTTCTCCCATATGGAACACCCCAGCCTCTCATTGAGACCAACGTACATGGCGTCAATCATTCAGAGAAATAGATGCCTGAGTCTACCACGATTTTCCCTTTTGATCCATGTTGCAGTTAGACCAGCGACAAAGAACAATCTTTTTTCAGCATTTTTAGTCTACAGGCTGAGTGGTTTCAAGGGTACTATGTACCTTGCAACTTTCTCCCCCCCCTCTTTTTTTTTTTTTCTGCCCCTCATCATGAGTTATTATTGTAGTATCTTCGCCACGAAAGGGCCTGGAGAGGCATGGTTCTTGATATGATCCACTTGACTCCAAATAGAAATAGACTCATATCTGCCTCATGCTACCCTTGCGACTATATTTGCTTTGTAGCAGTGACTGTACACAACAGGATATGGTGAAGATCTTCCAGGAGACAGCAGTGATGTACTCTTGTGATGCTGGCCTCAGACTCAACAGCATGCACCTCGTATTGGACTCAGTCCACCGTTTGGCCAATAAAGAAACGTTGGTCCCTCCTTGTTCCCTCCTCCCCCCCCCCTTTTTTTTTCTCTTCTAAAACAAAGATTTGTCTAGGTCTCACACCTCGACTTTAAAGCAATGTTTTTTTTTTATTCAAAATGTTTAGGTTAAATATGGTTATAGCTCCAGTCTTCATGTGCACTCCTGCTGACTGTCCTCTGTGCTCCGTGGCTCAGACAATATAAATAGCTCTATAACATGAGGCAATATCCTATATACATTAATAAGAACAACACTCCTATACCCATGATACGACGCTTTGTGGGAGTACAGCCGCGGTGCACTGGTATAGGCTCGGCATTACATGTGAACACTCTGGTTTTCTTGTCTTAGTCATATACTAGCTTTCATTTTGATTAGGCAATGACTTGTTGGTCTCAATATACTGTCTACTTTGTAGAACAAAACAAATGTTGACTGTTTGCACTATATAACGAGCATGGTTATCATTTGAATATTTTATATTTTCCCTTCTTGCTCCAAAAATTTTCTATTTGACTGGAGGGCCTGGAATCGCCATGATTTCCCCCCAATTGGACTGTGCTCCTTTCAGACCCCTTGGTCGGTCATGGTGCATACACATCAGTCATGCGGGACCCTGCCCAGCTTTGGACTGTGAGGGGCTTAGTCCAAACTTTGGACACCTATGTCCAAGCTACATTTTTACGTGGTCAAACTATGTTTAAGTTTGATCCCCTTCGAAACGGTTATACATTTTTTCTTTGGTTAATGGCTCTTTTTTTTTTTGTTGTTACTTTGGAAGGTTTAAATCAATGAGAAGCAGGTATATATACACTTCAGGTACACATAAAAAAACTTTGCCAAGCTTTTGTTTACCTTGGGTAACTTTCACGAGCTGCAGTAGTTGAGTCTCTGCCCCATTTTTTGGTCTTAAGGACCTAGCCTTGGAGACTCTGTTTCTTAGCAACCACACATATAATGTAACTACCCCCCTTTACAACCCCAATGGGCCTTAAGGTAATCTCCCATAATTTACAGGGGTTCGACTCCCCTCATAAAAGGAAAAATGCATTTAAACATTATAAATGCTTAGGTGCGGACATAATACTGCTTCAGGAGACTCACTTTTTATTAAACCATCCCCCTAAATTTTTTGACGCGCGATTTAAACAGTATCACTGCTCTGGTTATTCCTCCAAATCCAGAGGCGTAGCAATATTCATTAAAAATATCATACTAGATATCCAACAAGTTTTTAAAGACCCTGAGAGTAGATTCATAATAATTTAAAGGATTTCTTAGTGGAAAAGCTATCACAATTGCGTCAGTATACGCCCCTAATGACTCACAAGCCTCCTTCTTTAAAATATTTTTTGATGCCCTTGCCCTACATGAGTCCACTCACCTGATTATAGGTGGGGACTTTAACTTAGCTGCCAACCCATCTCTAGACAGAAGCTCAATCACTCCCCACACCAAGGCCTTTCCTAAATCACTCTCCCGTTCTCTAAACGATTTCCAACTCATTGATACTTGGCGAGCCCATAATATAGGTTGCAGAACGTACACATTTTTTTCCTATCCCCATAATAGCTACGCCAGACTAGATTATATATTCTGCACACCTATACTGCTGGCCAACTCAGCAAGAGCCGAGATACACCCCTACCCCTCGTCAGACCACCAAATTACTACATTTGAGACCTCACAAATTGGTCTATCCTCCACACCATTTAACTGGAGATTTAACAACTCCCTACTCTCTGATCCTACTATATCAAATCAGATAACTTCTCATCTGGAGGAATATTTTGATCTTAATAACACCGATGATATTACAATACAATCCCTTTGGTCAGCTCACAAGGCGGTCATTAGAGGCCATGTAATCAAAATTGCCTCCGTTAAAAATAGGAATAAAATAAGGGACATTAAGACATTGACTCTAGAATAGAATCTAAACTATACAAAAAAATCAACAATTCTCCCTCTGTAGACATCAAGAATCAAATACAATCCAAAAGACAGGCTTTAGATTCTTTACTAAGAAAAATAGTAACTAAGCAAAATTCCTTCTTCAAAGCAATTCGACCTCTACTATGTTCGCCAAAAAACTTAAACAGCAAATTTCCCCTACACATGTATACAAACTTAGAAACCAAAATGGTAATATAGTCTCTCACCCTCAAGAAGTATTAGACGTGTTTACTAGCTTCTACCATGACCTATTGTTCAAATCACATACCCCCCCCCCCCCAAATAGAGAAGCTCAGATCTGGTTAGATAATATTAGGCTACCCTCTCTTACACCCTCTCAAATTGACAAGCTAAATTCCCCTTGTACAGAGGCAGAAATCAACGATATTATCAAATCCCTTAAAACATCCACTGCACCAGGCCCTGATGGATTCTCAACAATGTATTATAAAAAAATTTCAAATATACTAGCCCTATGGTTGACCAAATTATGCAACTATATATTGAAAGGTAATGATTTCCCTGAGGACATGCTCCTAGCTAATCTCACATTGATCCCAAAACCCCAGAAAGACCACTCCTTACCACAAAATTTTTGACCTATTTCGGTCCTCAATAACGATATTAAAATTTTTGCTAGATTCCTAGCCAACAGACTTGCTACAGTAATCACATCCTTAGTTCATTCCGATCAGCCTGGCTTTATTCCTAACAGGCAAATTATTGATAACACCAGGCTTATCATGAATATAATTCAAGACGCTAACTCCTCACTCCTTCCAACCTGGTTAATTAGCTTAGACATACACAAAGCCTTTGACAACGTGAGTTGGAATTACCTAAATTATGTTCTGCCTAGGTTTGGTATTCCCGATAACTGTCAGAGGCTTCAATGCGCTATACCACAATGATCCCTGATGACGTCAACTCTGACGAAACCGGTTGGAGCTACGCCCGCACGTTGACCACTCGTCTGCTTCCGAATTGCGCATCTGCGCATGTGCGGCCCCGTCACGGCCATATTTCTCCCTGGTGGATGTCTAACTCGTGCTTTCTCAAAGAGGATATCTTTGTAAGTTTTCTCTTTTTACTTAATAAACTTGTTAAACGATATCACACTATCTGGGCCATTTATCCCTCTATGTCGGGACTGATCCATCTGGGTGATCTGGATTACGGGAGAGTGTCGGGTGTAATAGCTGGGTTCTGGAGCTCTGTGGCGATTGCAGCAGCAGGAAGGGAGACTACCTGAGATAATCGTAAACAAAGCGTGTTTGACCACTCTTATCGGGGGGTCACATGCTCTCTGGTAAGAGTGTAATAGTTGGGGTGTTGAGTGGCACCTGTCTTGTTTATTCCTTTCTGACACGGATTGGGGACTCCTCTTTCATCTGTGAACACTTACCATCCCTGGATTTCTCTTTTTTATGGACTCATAATTCTTATACATTATCAATACTTGTTAGCGCTGCACCATTTATTAATTAGCTATACCACAACCCCCAAACCAGAATTAAAATACCCGACTGTAACTCACAATTCTTTCCCTTGAGAAGAGGCACCAGACAGGGCTGCCCTTTATCCCACCCTTCTCTTTGCCCTTGCAATTGAACCATTGGCCCAAGCCCTTAGAGATCATCCCCAAATTAAAGGGTACCCCAAGTTAAGCCTGTATGCAGACGATGTGATGTTATCCATTACAGACCCCTTCGAATCAATCCCAAACCTAATTGCGGTATTAAAATTATTCCACAATTTCTCGGGTTTGGGGGTAAATTTGGATAAATGCTCAGCTATAGCAATTAATATACATGCAAATCTATTAGTTAAACTAAAGTTCCTATTCCCTTTCAAATGGTGTACTTCTTCATTTAAATATCTTGGAATATACATCACCCCTTCATATAATACACTATTTCAAGCTAACTATCCCAATCTTTTCAATAATATCCATACCCTTCTTAATAATTGGTCTAATTATCGTATATCCATCTTAGGAAGAATCTGTGCAATTAAAATGGTCATATTACCTAAGCTCCTATACTACTTTAGAGCTCTCCCAATACTAATACCTAAAAATAAATTGGAATCTATCCAGAGATCTATTAATAAATTTGTATGGTTGGGCGGCAGACCAAGATGCAGCAATGCATTACTTCATAGACCACAGGCATCTGGTGGATTAGGTATACCTAATCTTTGGTATTATTTCCTCTCTGCCAGATTCCTCCAGCTCGCACAATGGTCCAGTTCCATAGATTCAGTACCATGGATAACATTTGAACGAAACGCCATTCACCCCTACAGATTGGAGAGCATTGCTTGGTCTAACATTTCAAATTCAAAACATTTTTTTAAACTTAACAGGATTGTTGCCCACTCTCTCCAAATCTGGATTAAGCATAAAGATCCCTTAAAACTAGCCACGCATTCTCCATTACTGGCCTCTTTCTTAGGAGATCCCTGTTTTCCCTCAGCATTTGTTAACTCAGATGGGTTTTCCGTCTGGAAACAGTTGGGACTCACCTGTCTGAAATCTTTCACGCAAGACAATTTGTTCTACACCTTTGAATACTTATGTAACACCTATAAACTTCCAGCCTCTGAACTTACGAATTATAACTTGATTAGAGAATTCTTCTCCTCTCACTATGCAATCAATAACCTCAACCCCCCTTCCCCTTTTGAACAGATATGTATCTCTTCCTTTAGAGATAGAGGACAGATCTCTTCTTTATATAAACTATGTATCTCTCCCCTAACTATAGATAAATCTAAACCTATGCTTCAATGGGAACATAAACTTAATTGCGCTATCTCTATTGGAGATTGGATTTCAATGATCGGTAACCTCAGGAAGTGCTGCTGCTCCCCCGCCATTTGCGAATCCCCATATAAACGTATGACTAGATGGTATATGACCCCTTCTAGAATTCATCAATTCTACCCTTGCTGCTCCCCTAACTGTTTTAGAGGCTGCTCAAATGAAGGAACCCTCATTCATATATTCTGGGACTGTAAACATTTAGATCCAATTTGGAAATCTGTTACTAATATCGCAGACAAACTAACCGCTGATAAAATTACCCTTTCACCACAAATATGCCTTTTATTTAAGAAAATTCCTAATGTTCCACGCCATGTTAACAGACTGTTGCATACCCTATGTAGTGCAGTTATTTGGATTATCGCTTGCAATTGGCATACACCGAATATCACATGGCAGCAAGTCATTTCAAGAAAGTCTGCAGTCAAGCTTAGAGAATATATTTATTTTACATTACAAGATAACCTTAATACATATGATCAAAAGTGGTCAATAGGGGATTCTATTATTAATGCCTAACGCAATCTTTTCTGTATTGCATTACCTGATATCATCTGTTCTGTATCACACCCACCTACCTCTTCAATCGTACTGTTAACATACCTTGTATGTTTTTTTTAGTTTTTTTTCCTACCCTTCCAATAAAAGCATTTTGTAAACAAAAAAAAAGAAATATATTTACCAAGAAAAATGGTGACATGTACCGTATTTGCCGGCGTATAAGACGACTTTTTAACCCATGAAATTCTTCTCAAAAGTCGGGGGTCATCTTATACGCCGGGGATTAGGGCCGGTTCACAACCACTTCCCGACCAGCGCCGTAAATAGGCAGCGGTCGGGTTTCCGCCGCTCTTCTCCGGCCTCCTGTCCCACCGGGAGACCGGAGCGACGATCCGGCGCGTCCGCCGGCTGGAAGAAGACCTGACAAAAGCCGTAATCGGCGTCGATTGGGTCTCCTTCGGCAAAATCCGGAAGCGACGTCACTTCCGGTTTACTCGGCGGCTAACGGCGCCAATTTTAAAAAAGTGACAGTATTCAGAATCGCCGTTTTTGGCGATCTGAATACTGTGAAGTGCAAAGGAGGGATGGGGGGACCCCCCGGCCCTCCAAAAAAAGTACCTGTCACCATATATTACTATCACAAGGGATGTTTACATTCCTTGTGATAGCAATAAAAGTGATCAGATTTTTTTTTTTTAAAGGAACAGTGCTAAAAATAAATAAACAAATAAAAAAAAAAGATTTAAATCGCCACTGTCCCCGCGAGCTCGCACAGCAAAGAAAACGCATACGTAAGTCGCGCCCACATATGAAAACGGTGTTCAAACCACACGTGAGGTATCGCCGCGATCGCCAGAGTGTGCGCAATAATTCTAGCAAAAGACCTCCTCTGCACCTCTAACCTGGTAACCGTTAAAAAATTTTAAAGCGTCGCCTATGGAACTTTTTAAATACAGGACTTTATCGCCATTCCGCGAGTGCGCGCAATTTTCAACCATGTCATGTATGGTATCTATTTACTCGGCGTAACATCCTCTTTCACAATATGCAAAAAAATTGGGCTAACTTTACTGTTGTCTTATTTTTTTAACTCAAGAAAGTAAAATTGTTCCAAAAAAATTGCGCTTGAAAGACCGCTGCGCAAATACCGTGTGACAAAAAGTATTGAAACAATCGCCATTTTATTCTCTAGGGTGTAAAAAATGTAAATGTAAAAAAGTGGCCCGTTCACATCTAGGCGACTTGTCAGGCGAGCCTGACAAGTCGTCTCAATGCTGTGCAATGGAACCGTTCTAATAGGAGCAAATCGCTTCGCTCCGACTTAGAAAAATGGTTCCTGCACTATTTTCTGGGCGATCTCAGCGCGGCTTATATTGACTTCTATGATAGAAGTCTCCTCACAAGCCGCGCTGAGATCGCCTCGAGCGGGGCGACTTGCTTCACCCTGGCAAGTCGCGCCGCATCGCGCCGCTTACTGCACTATTTTCAGGGCGATCTCAGCGCGACTTGCATTGACTTCTATGATAGAAGTCTCCTTACAAGCCGCATTGAGATCACAGAAGAGGGGTAGTCTTATACGGTGAGTATAACCCAAACCCTATATTTTAACAGGAAAAGTAGGGGGTCGTCTTATACGCCCAGTCGTCTTATACGCCGGCAAATACGGTACTTATTTTACCCACTGTATATACACACACTCGTGTGTGTGTGTGTGTGTGTGTGTGTGTATATATATATATATATATATATACAGTAAAAGTAGACATCCCAAGGTGATTTCATTTTCTGCCACTTTATTTTTGGATATTAAGAAACATGCTGCCATTAGGCCCCATTTACACTTGCGAATTGGGCTGTTTGCGATTAGCTGCGGGAGACCTGCAATTGGCTTGAGGCGAGAAGCCCCATTGCAAGTAATGAGCGGTTGACAGATTCTGCAGTTGTTCATGGTCAGTTTTATGTAATCATTCATACAGTGATTACCTGCTAATTTTCGCCCATGGGTGCAGGCAGCGTTAATGGTGCTTCACACCCACGGCTAATTCCAAGGAACCCCCGCTGGGTCTCCTGCAGCTAAATGCAAATGGCTCCATTCACAAGTGTTTACCTGCATCCAGTGTTAATTTTGGCATAAAATTTGGATTTAGTTTTACGATAGTTTTTTCACTAAAATGCAATTTTAGTTTTAGACGCATTTTAGTCATCCGCAATTGTTTTAGTTGTAGTTGTATTTAGTCGACTAAAATCAGCAGTACATTTTAGTTGACTAAAATCATTTTAGTTGACTAAAATCCAATGGGTTTAGTTAAATTGTAATGCATTATTTAAGCATTTCTCTAAAATTTCCAAACTCATTATATACTCCTGGAGTAAAAAAAATTCTAATATGTTATTGTTTATAGTATTAAGTAGAGATGCACCGATACCACTTTTTTAACACCGAGTATGAGTACGGATGCTTTTTTGCAAGTATTCACCGATACCTATTGCGTAGGTAAGGAGGTGGTGGGGGAGGGGGTTGTTAGGGAGTTGGGTGAGGCTGGGGTGTGGGCAGGCTGGGAGTAGAGGGGTAATTAAGGGAAGGGTAGTTGAGGGTGGGGTGAAATAGGGATTGTGGGATGGGAGAGTTGAGAAGGAAAAGGCTGTGAGCACTGAGGGGAAGAGGATAGGGACAGGAGGGTCATTGGGAGACATGGGGGCAGAGGTGACAGGGTGGTAGGAGCACACAGTACAGGGCGTTAGGAGGACACAGTACAGGGCGTTAGGAGGACACAGTACAGGGAGTTAGGAGGGCACAATACAGGGAGTTAGGAGATCACAGTACAGGGAAGTTAGGGGGGCACAATACAGGGCGTTAGGAGGGCACAGTTCAGGGGAGTTAGGAGGGCACAGTACAGGGCGTTAGGAGGGCACAGTACATGGCGTTAGGAGGGCACAGTACAGGGCTTTAGATACAGACCAGTCTGTACACTGACACCATACTATACATTATTTACAGACCAGTCAGTACATTGACACTGTACTGTACATTATATAAAGACTGGTGTGTGTGTATAACATATAGTATGGTGTACAGTATCAGGGTACAGACTGGTCTGTATATAATGTATAGTATCAGTGGACAAACTAGTCTGTATATAATGTATGGTGTCAGGGTACAGACTGGTCTGTATATTATGTACGGTGTCAGTGGAAAGACTGGTCTGTGTATAATGTACGGTGTCAGTGCATAAGACTGATCTGCACCCTGCTGACACTGTACTGTACATACTACACTAACTGCTCCCCTCAGTACTCAATTCTGCTTCCAGGGAAGATTCCACAGCTTCCTCACAATATAGAAACACACATGCTGATGCTGTCCAGCCCCTTGCCCTTGGCGACCTGCCCACTCTGTCATTGCATAGCAGCCAGCTCTAGCCAGCCAGCCATCCAGCCTAGCATCCAGCTCTCTTTCTCTCTGTACAGGAACAGGAAGGGAGGAGTCATGACTTCACCCACCTTCTTCTTGTTTACAGAGGCAGGAGAGGATCGGGGCAGAGCTGTATATTGAAAAAAGACAGCTCGGAGCAGGAGTATCAGTGGGGCCGGACTGTTCCCACTGTGCTGCTACATGTCTGTATTGCCTGACTACCATACGCAGTCAGCGCTGAGCGTGATGGGAGCTGCATCTCCACCTGTGTAAGTGGCTGAGGGTTTTCCCACATCCGCTATCCTGGTGGGATGTGTACTGCTCTGAACCCCGCTGCAGTTCTGGTATCGGTTTTCGGTATCGAAGCATTTTCGCAAGTACCGATACTTGCAAAAATGCCTGGTATCGGTGCATCACTAGTATTAAGGTTTGAACAAACTACAAAGACATTCTGGACATTGGTCTGAGGAAGCCTGTAATGCTGCACAATGCTCTGGATGGTGGTCTGAGGAGGCCTGTAATGCACAGTGCTCTGGATGCCTGTGATCAGAGGAGACCCGTAATGCACACAGTGCTCTGGATGGTGGTCTGAGGGGAGGCCTGTAATCTACACACTCACAGTGCTCTGGGCAGTCTGAGGAGACCTGTAATGTACAGTGCTCTGGACGGTCATGAGTCAGGATTCTTGGGAGGCCTGTAATGCACAATGCTCTGGGCGGTCGTCTGAGGAGGCCTGTAATGCTGCACAGTGTTAAGCACGCAATGGTTGCTACTGTTTCTATCTTGCTTGCTGGGAGTGAAAGCATTCACAGGCTCTATAGATGGAGCCCCAAGGAAACTGGAAGTCCAAGTGTGTAAACGTCCCACCTTCACATGTTCATTTCGTTTTCATCCATTGAAGAAAATGGAATTCATTTTTGTCATAATTTTTGTCAATTGTCGAAAATGTGGGGTACTTTTCGTTTAATTTTCATCACTGGAAATATGCCGCTGACGAAAATTATGACGAAAATGTTTTCATCTACTAAATTAACACTGCCTGCATCTTCTACATCCTGCGTGTGCATGCAGTAGAACAAGGAAAGGACAAGGAAACTGATCTGTCTCCTAGCCCTATGGAAGTCTAATGGGGTTCTACTGTGCATGCACAGGAAGCTGGACCTAGGCCCAGGATTTAGTGACAGCACTGCTGATCTCCTGTAATCTCCTGCAATCCCAGCAATCGGGGATATCCCCAAATTTATTTGCAGCTCTCTTCAGTAGATCATGCTAAAAGCTGATTGCTGGTAACTGCAAAGATTTCTGCAGATTAGAGGAGTTTGCAACATTCACTGCCAGTTCAAAGTCCACACAGGGGTAGTGTATCATTTTTGGGATATGCCAAAATAGCGCAAATACCTGTTGCATATGTAATAACAACAGGAAGGGGTAATAACATTGTGTTGCTATTATGCATGCACAAAAGCATCCACGTTATAATGCAGACCAGCACAGGGGGGCGGCAAACAATGCACCGCCCCAACTCCCAGTCGGTCGATGAGCCCCGCACTTACCCCCAGGCAGCGCTTCCCTCTAGGCGGCGGCTTCTTCCTCTGCATCTCCTCCAGCGGCCTCTGTGACGAACGTGGGAATCAGATCCCTGCCCTCCTCACTAACTCGTGACAAAGGACCGGCCAAACTCACACCGCGCTGTCACTAAAGTAACAATGCCACTCTCAGCTGCATCCAGCACAAAGATTTTCCAGCTTGCGGGACCACAATCTAGGTGCCAGCAGCCTGAGAGCGATTGTCACTGGGCTAATTTAAGCAATTGACCCTTTCACTGTCACCACTGACTTTTGTTTCCAGAAGAGTCAGGACTTTCACCAATTTAGCAATACCAATTATGATTTTTAGAATAATCGTCTGTAACACACACTGTCACCACAGACAAGTATGCTTCAGAGGCCTTCTCCTACACAGTAGCACTGTTCAAGAAACAGGTTTGTTTATAGCGTGCATTAAGATCTTAGGGACAAGGTTAACACTTTTCAAAATAAGATTTTAATAATAAAAAGGTAAAAATTGGTGCAAATAAAATATTTACAAAAAACGGTGTAACGCCCCCATAGTTATAGGTGCATTTTCTAGCAGGGTTTTGGCTAGGAGAGGTAAATTTAGTCAGGCCTGACTGTAATGTGCAGGCCTGAATGTTTTGAACTGGGCCGGGAGGAGTGGCTCAGGGAGGATTGGGCAGACTTAACAGATGAGGTCACCAGAACCTCCCCCTCTTTATTCAGAAACCTGAGGTTGGTTTTTGGGCAGAAATTTGGGAGATAGGTGGAGCCATCTTGAGTGTTCTAAGGAGCCTTGATCAATCCCCAAGCAGGGTTGGCAGGGGGCAGGCCTCCTCAAATACTCAGTCGGGCCAAGCCGGGAGGAGTAGTGTTGGGTGGAAGTCTGGAGATGTAGCAGAGACGCTGTGGAGTAGGCCACTGCCCGCGAGGTCGCCCCAGTCTGGGAAGGGTGACCTTGGGGTCTGGGGGTTCGGGTGCAGCCAGGAAGGAGAGTTATTTTTGGAGCCACACAGGAGGAACAGGAGAACTGCAGAGGTGCTACAGGAGGAGAGAGACTTTAAAGTATCCACCGGTGCTGTGAGTGACGGTCCCTGGGACTGGAAGAGAAAGTGCTGGAGCAGGCTGGGAGAGGAATAGTGGACAGTCTGTGGGAGCCTTGGGAGCCAGTCAAGGGAAAGTAAAGTCACTACCAGTGTGCAGGTCGATGGGACCTGGAGGAGGATGGGCTGGGAGTGGTAGTCCTTCAGAGGCCCGGTTAGCACTCAAGTACTTTGCTGCACATTCAGGGGCCCGTGATCCCTGGCCTGTAATCCGTGTTCCTGAGGTCCTGCTGAAACAGGGTAGGCCTCACCATGTGCTAACTGCGGTGAAGATAAAGGTATAGAGAAGCCTGATTTCCCTTCAGTCTGGAAACGTTATGAGCTGGAGAGAAGCAAAGAAGTGTAAAGCTGCAAGTTCTGTGTAGAGAGAAAACTGTAGGAGAAACAGTCAGCAAGCGAAGTGCTGGAGAGTTGAGAGGAGCAATAGTCTGCAGATGAAGAGTCTGCAGTGCAAGTGTGCATATACAGGACTGTATATGGAATCCATGTACCATAATTCTTTGGGCATCCCACAGTTACCCCTTATCCCCATCCAAGTTATTTCCCCTAAATAAACCAACAAAAACAAGAGCCAGCCTGGTCAGTGTCTCTGGATGTGTAATATATGGTGCGATTGAGGTCAGCTATAAGGTGAACCACTACTACCAACCACTCTCAAGGGAGCACATGGCTACATTGGTATTTAATAAGAAATAAAGACAATAAATAAAAATATACAGCAACAGAGAGATAAGGTAGAATTAAGGAGGAAGGATACTTGAAATCAATGTCCTTGTGTTGAACAGAGCTTGGTCGATGATGGTTCTCAAACTTGGCAGATGTTCCTGGTTTGATGGTAAAAAGAGAACTAAAAAATGTCTTTGCAGCTCCTTTTTTCTCTGGGAATAAAGGGATGGGGCCAGATGCCCCTGACCACTCAAATGGGTAAGGAGGGTCAGTGGGCTGTCCTGGGTGGATGATAATATAATGACCCTGACTTGCACAGTTTTTATACCAATATTCATATCTCCCAATGTGTACAGGTTGCATTCCTGAAACTGAGAGATTATTGTCCAGCATTGAACTTCGTGTCCAGGGATACCAAACACAGTGTAGCTCGGACAAGCCTGGACTTACTTTGTTCAGTATGAAATTCCGCATTCAAATATAAACTTTTTATTAATGTGTTATGTTCCTGAGTTTATGAATCATGTGTGGATTTCTTAGGTTTGGAATTGGGCAGAGATCTCTGAAAGATCACTTCTGCCTGAATGCCCTTTTACAACAGGTGTCTGTTGGCTTTTTAGTTACTGGAGCCTGGTCAGACAGTTTTATGGACCTGGAGATGATATTGGGAAACTGATAAGGGATGTCTGGTCTCAGTCACCAGTTTGTGTATTGGATAACTGAAAGAAAAAGTTAGGGGGGCAAGGTCACTGTGATATACCCTTCACATACCAACATGGCTGAAGTGTACTGAAAGTCACAAAATGGCTGCTACACACACAGCTAGGCCTTAGCCCAGGGCCCAGGACTGTTACACCTCCCCCCTCAGGTAGTTGCATGGGAGGGAACCACCATTTCCCTCCTGACGCAACCAACTCCTGCAGGCTCAGCTTGTGGCGACAACCCATCAGCATTGCCATGGGTGCTCCCTTTCTTATGCTGAATTGTGAAATCGTATTGCTGAAGAATTAAGCTCCACCGATGTAGTTTGCCATTTTTCCCCAGCAACACGATTTAGCCAGCTCAAGGGATTGTGCTCGGTGATCACAGTGACGTGCCGTCCATAAAGGTACATTTTCAACTTCTGGAGAACCCACATGATCGTAAGACACTCCTTTTCGATCATGGCGTATGCTACTTCCATGGGAAGCAGCTTCTGGCTCAGGTAGAAGATAGGATGTTCCTTTCTGGCATCATCCACTTGGCTCAGGACTGCACCCAATCCATAGGCAGAGGCATCAGTCTGCACTAGGAAATGGCAGGTGAAGTCTGGAGCCTGTAGTACCGGGGTGCTGGCTAGCGCCTCCTTTAAGGCCTGAAATGCCCTCTCACATTCTGGTGTCCAAGACACCACTTTGGGCAGTTTCTTTTTGGTTAGGTCAGTCAGAGGTTTTGCCAGGCTACTATAGTTACATACACACTTCCTATAGTAGCCAGCTGTCCCCAAGAATGACCTGCTTTTTGGTATGAGGGGTAGGCCAGGCCAGGATGGCCTCAACCCTCCCGGTCTCAGGGTGCCTCCTCCTACCTGGTGTCCCAAGTACTGGACATCAGTCATGCCTATCTGACACTTACTGGGTTTGACAGTCAGATTGGCAGCTGTCAGTTGGTCCAGGACCTGTGACAGGTGCTCCAAGTGTTCTTCCCAGGTAAGGCTGAACACCGCAATGCCATCCAGGTAGACTACTGCAAAGGTTTACAGCCCTTCCAGTAAGTCATTCATGACTCTCTGGAAGGTAGCTGGGGCATTCTTCATCTCAAATGACATGATGGTAAATTCAAAGAAACCAAATGGGGTGATGAAGGCCGAATTTTCCCGAGCCTCAGGGGCCAGAGGAATTTGCCAGTACCCTTGGCTCAGATCCATGATTGTGATATAGCAGGCAGCTGCCAGCCTATCCAACAACTAATCAATCTGGGGCATGGGGTAGGCGTCTGCAGTGGTGATAGCATTCAGCTTCCTGTAGTCCACACAGAACCTGGTCGTCTGATCATTTTTAGGGACCAGGACTACTGGGAATGCCCAGGCACTGTGGGACTTCTGAATCACCCCCATCTGCAGCATGTCCTCCGCCTCCCTTTTCATGTAGACCAGCACCTCCAGAGAGATGCGATAGGCCGACTGTTTAATGGGAGGATGTGCCCCAGTGTCCACCTGCTGAAGAGTGAGGTGCATTCTCCCAGGTTTTCCTGTAAACTTGCTACCATGTACTGCCAGAACATTCTTCAGCCCAGGTACCTGCGTGAGGGTAAGATTAGAGTTTATCAGGAGTTTGGAGTCTACCTCTCGGTTGTCAGCTAGCAGGTCTAGAAGTGGATCAGCCTCCTCAGGCTCCGGCCTACCGGAGACCGAATGACCTAGGCCATGCGCTCATGATGGGCTTTGATCATGTTCACATGAAAGGCCTTCTGCTCCCTTCTCCCAACCTGACTATGTAGGTGATATCATTCAGCTGGGTATTGGTGTACGGGCCTTCCCATGCTGCTTGGAGTTTGTATTGCCGCAGGTGAAGCAGAACATACACCAGCTGACCAACGTTATATGTCCGCTCCCTAGCATTACGGTCATACCAACATTTCTGCCTTGTCTGGGCCTGTGTCATGTTTTCCTGCACAATTCCCACCAGCATCTCCATTTTATCTCTGAATTTTAGGACCTAATCCACAAAGGCGACCACTGGGTCGGCAATCTTGCCCTCCCAGGTCTCACGAATTAGGTCCAGGGTCCTTCTTACCCTCCATCAGTATAGCAGTTTAAATGGCGAAAAGCCAGTGGACTCCTGTGGCACCTCTGTGTAAGCAAACAGCAGATGAGGCAGATCTTGTTCCCAGTCCTTGCCCTGGGATTCCACAAAGGTGCACAACATTTGTTTTAAGGTGCCGTTGAAACGCTTGCACAGGCCGTTTGTGAATGATAAGGATTGGCCCTGATATGCATCATCTGTATTTTCAGACAGAGAGCTTGCATCAAGTCAGACACTGTTAGGAAAGAAGTCTTTGGTGTTTCCGCGGTGGTGCGCGCGCTTGTGCGCTCGCGCGCGCCCGTGCGCGTTCGCGCGCGCCTGTGCGCGTGTGCGCGCGCCCGCCAACGTGCGCGCGCACGCGCCGGAAACGACGCTTGGCGGCTCTATTTAAGCCAGCAGAGCCTGCTGGCCGGTGCTGTCCGCTCTACAGCGTTTGGCTCCTGTGACCCTGGCGTTATTCTGAAAGACTTCCTGCACCTGTGACCCCGGCTTCCTGTTTGACCCGTCTGCCTGCTACCTGCCCCGACCTTCTGCCTGCCTCTGACTACGCCTCTGCCTGATCCTCTGAACCTTCTATTGCCCGCACGTTGCCGACCCTGCCTGTACCCGACTACCCGCTTGCCCGCACCATCTGTACCGCACTGCCAGCCCGTTACCGACCCGGCCTGCATCACCGACCATCCACCTGCACGAGCTTCAGCGGACCATCACCTGCCATCTGTGATCTAGTCCAGCCCTCGTGCCCCCCTGTGCTCCAGAGTTCCCTGTCTCCACTACCAGGGGCTCTTGAACCAGGGCCGCAAGGGAGGTTGCCCCCGCATAAGTCAGACTCAACCATCAGGTACGTGACAGACACAAACTGGGGGCTTTGATCGCTAATGAGCTTGGCCGGGAATCCCATCAGCGACCTTGTCTGCCTGGAGGGAGAAGAGAGCCACCGCCTCTGGATAACGTGTGGCATAGTCGACGACTGTCAGCATATAACGTTTGCCTGAACCGCTAGGGATGGCTAGAGGCCCAACGATATCCACTGCCACCCTCTTAAAAGGTTCGTCAATCACAGGCAAGGGTTGTAGCGGAGCCCTGTGCACATCTCCTACCTTGCCAACTCACTGGCAGGTAACACAAGACCGGCAATAGTCAGCTATGTCCGCGAGCATGGTAGGTCTATAAAAGTTATGTATCAACCACCCCGGGTCTTAGTGTTCTCCAAGTGCCCTGCTAAGGGAATCTCATGAGCCACTTTTAGCAGCTGTCCCCTGAATTGACTGGATACAACAAGCTGCCTGCCACGTATGTCAGCCTCATATCCCTCTGCAGGTAAACAATCCCTGTACAGTTTTCTTTTGTCCCAGTAAACCTTTTGTTTGTCATTCTCTGCAGGGGGGCGATCAGCTAGACTCCTGAGCGGTGCTAGTGTTTGGTCTGTCTGCAGTGCTGCCTCAAAGGCTGAACAGCAAGTCGCAGCAAGCAGTCCTGTGGCAAACAAAGAGAGCTGCTGAGGCTCAACAGAGGTGGAGCCCACTGGGTCAGAACAAGGAGAGGGCCCAGAGACCTCCTCCTGCTGCTCTGTGACCAGGGCGTGCACCTCGGCTGCCTTTGCAGCACTGCCAGTGACCACCAATATTGGCAATGCATTATCATCATCATCATCATCACATTTAACAATTACAGTTGTAGCATCATTGGAACATATGTCTGTTACGATCACAAGCAAGGGGGTCTCCTCTCCTTTCTTTGACAAAGGAGGACCTTGCACTTCCATTTCACCCTCCCCCTCCCCAACAATCAGCACCCAACAACACAACAGTGGGGATCTCCTCAGACTCCCACCTCTCTCATCCCACTTCCAGCACCCTAATCAATGAACACATAGGCACAGGGTATGTGAGAACAGATCCCCTGGTGAGGGTAAGAAACTTTGCTGGGATAATGTCTGTTTCTTCTATAACCGCTGGTCTGACCAATGTGACTTCAGCTCCGGTGTCACGGAAGCCCGTTACAGTCCGGTGGCCTGCAATGACTGACTGCAACTTGGCATTGGTTCCTTGAGGTTCCCCACTGACGAACAGCACAGCAGAAGGGTTGCTGGCTGGTTGGCCAGATAATGCCATCTTCTTCTGCTCAGGGCACTGTGTCCAGAGATGGGCAGGCTTTCCACAGGAGTAACATCTGCGGTTGTCAGTCAGGAATGGCTTGGCACCAGGAACTGCAGGTTTCAGCCACTGAGGAACTTGGTTTGCAGGCAGAGGAAGGGTTGCCACATGTGATTTCCCTCCTTTCCAGCCATTTGGAGGAGCCTTGTAACGGTCAGATACCCAAGAGTTGATCTATGTATCGGCCAGTTCTGCTGCTGCTTTGGCAGAGGCTGGCTTCTGCTCCAACACAAACTGTCTGACGTCTGTAGGACAGATGTGCAAACGTTGATTTTCAATCATAAGATCTTCCAGGGACTCCAAAGAATTGGCTTTCTAGCCTCTAGTCCACTGCCGGAATGTGGTATGTAAGCAGCTTACCACATCCATATATGAGTCCCTAGGCCCCTTTTGCAGGGACCTAAATTGCTTCCGGTACACTTCTGGGGTTAGCTATTATTTTTGGATGATCGTAGCCTTTAGGGCCTCATAATCAACATAAGTGTCCACGGCCTTGGCTCGTAGCCCTGGCGTCAGGTGCCGAGCCCATTGTGCTGGGGCAGATGGTACTGATGGCAAGATTTTCAAATGACAGTAGATACGCGCCAATGTCACTGTCCTTTTCCATGACTGGAAATTTAGCTGCTGGGCTCACAGGCAGAGAGATGTCCCTGGGCCCTGTGGATCCGAGATTCTGAACCGGTCTCTGCTGCTGAAGCCTAACCATCTCCAGTTCATGCTGACGATCAGCCTCCCTCTGCGCTGCCTCTCTCTCGGCCTGGCGCTCCGCAGCCTCTCTCTCAGCCGCAGCCTGCCGTTCCAGAGCATTTCTCTCAGCCTGGCATTCCAGAAATTGCAGGTACATCACAGGATCTGTCTCCATGATGTGTTGTAGTGTTTCCTGCATTTGAGGAGAGTCTATGCGGGTTGCAGGCAATCTGGGGCTGGACTGCTCATGCTGTGGCCTGGAGGTGACATTCAGTGGTATTCCAGTGTCAGTCTCTGCATGCCCATCCTGTGGGGCCGTCTCTAAACCACTCAGCTCTGGAGTAGCGGGAACCCCTTCAGCTTCAGGTTCCCCCCGAATTCTAGTCTGCCCGGTTATCGTACTCCTGTAGGGCATGTGTCAGGGAATTTCCCCTGTTCTGCAGCACAACATGGCCTTGCTTGTTTCTGACCCACCTGTGCCTGCTCCTTCTGTACTGTATCGGCCTGCCAGTTGCCGACCCAGCCTGTACCACCGACTTCTCCGTGCACGAGACCCCATTGGATACCCCACCACATTACCATCAGTGGACCAGTCCAGCCCTCGTGCCCCCCTGCACTCTCGAACTCCCTGTCTACTCTACCAGGGGTTCACGAATCAGGGCCGTAAGAGTGGTTGCACCCTGCATAAGACAGACTCCACCACCAGGAATGTGACAGTAATGGACAACCATGTCTGTGTCTGTGCAGGAAGTACCCTTGGCCATGGAGGACTTGAGCGCCCATCTAGAAGGTCTCACGCAAGCTAAGAACTTGCAGGAGGGCTACATCTGCCTGGAAGAGCGAGTACAGGAACTCACAGCTCCTACTGCATCAGGGACCGGGCAGACCCCTACCCGCACAATTGTGGCCCTTCCTTCTGAACCTAAGGTTCCTCTGCCGGATAAGTTTGTGGGTGACCGTAGCAAGTTCTGAGCCTTCCGTAAGGCCTGTGAGCTTTATTTCGGATTGCAGGCTCATACCTTTTCCCTGGAAGCTACGAAGGTGGGACTGGTGATCTCTTTGTTGCAGGGGGAACCCCAGGCATGGGCTCACCGGCTGTGGGAACAACGGGCACCGGAAGTTGCCACCTTGGCCCAGTTCTTTGATGCCATGGCTCGTTTGTACCAGGACCCTCACCAAGCCGCCACGGCCGAAGCCGCTTTACATCCCTTGCAGCAAGGCTGCCGCAGGGCGGAAGATTACATTGCGGAGTTCCGGCGTTGGAGTGCAGACATGGCCTGGAATGACACGGCCCTGTGCTACCAGTTTCGCCTGGGTCTGTCAGAGTCCCTCAAGGGCGAGTTGGCCCGTGTCGGGGTGCCCTACACCCTGGAAGCCCTTATCAATTTGGCAATCCAAATTGACCGACTCCTCAGGGAGCGCAGAGCCGAGAGGTCCTCCAGGCCCTCACGGCTGACCTGGATGATGCCCAGTGTCCCAGATCCTGAGGTCCGCCAAGCGGTCCCCTCAGTGCCATGATCATCTGGATGTCTTTAGTAAGAAGGGAGCAGAGAAACTTTTCCCACACCGGCCTTACGATTGCCCGATAGAACTCCTACTCGGAGCAGAGGTACCATTCGGTTGGATTTACCCCCTGTCAGAACTGGAATTAGCGGTCCTCAAGGCCTATCTGGAGAATAACCTTGAAAAGGGATTTATCCAGCCTTCCACGTCCCCCGCAGGTGCTGGAATCTTTTTTGTTGAAAAAAAGGATCATATACTGAGACCCTGCAGATTTACGTGAGCTAAATAAGATAATGGTCAAAAACCGCTACCCTCTGCCGTTGGTTCCAGAACTGTTTCAGAGACTGGGCTCCGCCACAGGGGTCCAAAGATTTGTGGGGTTCTCCAACTTCTATCGGCAGTTCATAAAAAGATTCTCTACTATTATCTCGACTATCACTCAACTCACTAAGCAGGATTCCCAGTTTCAGTGGACCACAGAGGCCCAAATGGCCTTCCAGACTCTGAAGAAGCTTTTCACCTCAGCCCCAGTTCTGAAGCATCCAGATCCTGCTCTGCCCTCTGTCCTGGAGGTAGACGCTTCCGAGACCGATGTAGGAGCTGTGTTATCCCAAAGGTGAGGCTCCAAAGTTCTACTCCATCCTATAGCTTTCTTTTCTAACTTTCTTTTCTAACGCTCTTCTCCTGAAAAGAACTATGATGTTGGAGACTACTACTGGCCATCAAGTCGGCTCTGGAAGAATGGTGTTATCTCTTGGAAGGGGCATTGCACCCCATATTGATCTATACCGATCACAAAAATTTAGAGTATCTTAGAACCGCTACAAGACTGAAACCCCGACAGGCCCGCTGGGCCCTCTTTTTTTCCCAATTTCTCTTTCACATCACCTACAGGCCTGGGTTGAAGAATATGAAACCTGATGCCTTGTCACAGATGTTCTGCGAGTTTGGAGTTCCTGAATTTCCACATACCTTCCTTCTTCCAAGGAACTTCCTTCTGTCCCAAGAGGACCTGCTATCACAAATCAGGTGAACTATCGCCAATTCCCTTGACCCACTTAATCCTGGACTGGTGACTAATGATGGGGAATGAAAAGCTGGTTGACGTGCCACCACAGCCCAAGAGCAACTCTTAACAGTAATTCAACGCTGCCATGACCATAAACTGGCCGAACATTTTGGCGCTCGTAAAACTGCAGAGTTACTTCTACACTCTTTTTGGTGGCCGTCAGTGGGCGAAGACTGCCAGAAATACGTCAATTCCTGCCTTACTTGTGCTCAGAATAAGACCTGCAAAGCCAAAGCCTAGGGCTTACTAAACCCACTGCCAGTACCTGAAAGGCCCTGGTCCAGAATTTCGATTGGACTTTGTGGTGTTACCAACAGCCGAAGGACATAATGCAATCTTTGTCGTTGTGGATCGCCTGACAAAGATGGCACATTTTCTCCATATGAAAGGTACCCCTACCGCTGCCGAAACTGCAGAGGTCTTTATTAAAGAGAGAGTTCGCCTTCACGGGTACCCACCAGCATAGTATCGGACCGAGGAGTCCAATTCACCTCCTGGTTTTGGAAGGCACTTTGCTCTTCCTTGGATATCGAGTTGGCTTTTTCAACAGCCTACCACCCTCAAACAAATGGTCAAACAGAGCGGACCAATCAGACCTTGGAACAATATCTCCGTTGTTTCTCATCCTTTTCACAGACTGACTGGGTCACGCTACTACCTCTGGCAGAATTTGCCTACAATAATACTATTCATTCCGCTACTAAACAGTCCCCATTCTGGGCATTACAGATTCCATCCTACATTTCTACCTAGTCTAACCCCTGAAACCTCTGTGCCAGCTGTCCTGGAAACCGCAAAATTTCTAGAGAAAAATCAGAGGCTGTTATAGGAAACATTAACTAAGACTCAGGAGTACAATAAGGATGTGTATGACAGGAAAAGGCGTGGGGAATTGATCCTCCAACCAGGTGACCGGGTCTGGCTCGCTACAAAAAAACTTAAGGTTGACTTGTCCTTCAAGGAAGCTGGGACCTCGATTCATTGGTCCATTCTCTGTGAAAAGGAGGATCAACCGGGCAGCATATGAACTCAATCTGCTCGCTACTACACGGATCCACTCAGTGTTTCATGTTTCACTGCTGAAGCCTGTGGCTGATGATTCCTTCAAGGGACAGTCAACTCTTTCACCAGAACCAGTTCTAGTAGATGGAGAGGAGGAGTTTGGAATTGAAGCCATTTTGGCATCCAGGAGGAGGGGTGGCTCCTTACAGTATTTAGTCAAGTGGAAAGGCTACGGGCCTGAGGAGAACTCTTGGGTGCCGGAAGCACATGTGCATGCGGAGCGGCTGATTAACACTTTTTGGAGGAACCATCCTGGAAGAAATGCCCGTCGGGGCATCTGGAGGCTGCCCCTTGGGGGGGGGGGGGGCAATGTCAGGGAATGTCCCCTGTTCTGCAGCACAACTCAGCAGCTGTGCTGATTCCCGTGCATGGGAGCGTGCGCGCACACACAGCCGGTGCGCGTGCGCGGGTGCCGCAGGTGCCTGCTGTCATCAGACACAGACAGCTTATTTAAACAGACAACACTAGGGTGCAAGTGTTGTCCATTCTACAATATTTTTACACCTGTAACCAGCTATCCTACACCTGATTCCTGTACCCTACACCTGATTCCTGTGTTCCCAGACCCGGCTATCCTGACCTCGCTTGTTTGCCACCTGCACCGACCTCTGCTTGCCCACGACCACTCTTTGGATTAGCCCTTGTACCTCTGCTGCCAGCTGTTGCCGACCTTGCTTGTTTCCGACACCCCCTGTGCCTGCACCTTCTGTACTGTATCAGCCTGCCAGTTGCCGACCCAGCCAGTACCACCGACTTCTCCATGGACGAGACCCCTGCACTCCCGAACTCCCTGTCTACTCTACCAGGGGTTCGCGAATCGGGGCCGTAAGAGTGGTTGCTCCCTGCATAAGACAGACTCCGCCGCCAGGAACGTGACAGCATGTATCATGCCTTCGCGATTTTTGCCACCGACGTCAATGCCTCTTACTGCTCACTCAGCAGTCAGGTCAGTTTTGCTCATCTTCTTATATCCTGATAACCCAGACATTTTGCAGAAAGCAGAAAAGATAAAACAGAAAGGAGAGATAGGAAGGAGCTGTAGGAAGGAGCTGTTGCTGTATGTTGCAAAAAACAAAAAATATATGCACCAGCTTGTCTCTAAGCACTGTTTCCACAGAGGTTACAATCCTTCAGTGCAGAACTAATTCCTAACAATGCACTGAATGTCCTAAAACTATCCCACTGCAGCCACCAATATGTGACAAATACAGATCCCTGCCCTCCTCACTAACTCGTGACAAAGGACTGGCCAATCTTACACTGCACTGTGATTGTCACCTGGCTAATTTAAGCAGTTAACCCTTTCACTGCCACCACTGACCTTTGTTTCCGGAAGAGTCGGGACTTCCACCAATTTAGCAATACCAAGTATGATTTTTAGAATAACCGTCTGTAACACACACTGTCACCATAGACAGGTATGCTTCAGAGGCCTTCTCCTACACAGTAACACTCTTCAAGAGACAGGTTTGTTTATAGCTTGCATTAAGAGCTTGGGGACAAGGTTAACGCTTTTCAAAATAAGGTTTTAATAATGCAAAGGTCAAAATTGGTGCAAATAAAATAGTTACAGAAAAAGGTATTTCAAAAACAATAAAGGCAATATACAGCAACAGAGAGATAAGGTGGAATTAAGGAGGAAGGATACTTTCAATCAATGTCCTTGGGTTGAACAGAGCTTGGTCGATGATGGTTCTTAAACTTGGCAGATGTTCCTGGTCTGATGGTAAAAAGAGAACTAAAAACTGTCTTTGGTTGCCATATGCCCCTGACCACTGACCACTCAAATGGGTAAGGAGGGTCAGTGGGCTGTCCGGGATGGATGATAGTATAATGACCCTCCCTTGCACCCAGTTTTTATGTACAGGTTGCATTCCTGAAACTGAGAGATTATTGTTCAGCATTGAACTTCATGTCCAGGGATACCAAACACAGTGTAGCTCGGATAAATGTGTCACCAAGAGGCATCTGACAGATATCTTCCCTCTGGTATGTCTGAACATGGGCATGCCTGGACTTACTTCATTCAATATGAAATAACGCATTCAAATATATACTTTTTATTAATGTGTCATGTTCCTGTCTGAGTTTATGAATCATGTGTGGATTTCTTGCGTTTGGAATTGGGCAGAGGTCTCTGAAAGGTCACTTCTGCCTGAATGCCCTTTTACAACAGGTGTCTGTTGGCTTTCTAATAAGTAGAGCCTGGTCAGACAGTTTTATGGACCCGGAGATGGTATTGGGAAACTGATAAGGGGTGTCTGGCCTCAGTCACCAGTTTGTGTATTGGATAACTGAAAGGAAAAGGTGGGGGGGGGGTCAAGGTCACTGTGATACACCCTTCACATACCAACATGGCTGAAGTGTACTGAAAGTCACAAAACGGCTGCTACGCACACAGCTAGGCCTTAGCCCAGGGCGCAGGACCGTTACAGCCTCCACGTCTCGTAGGATTGTCGGGCGCTTTAGTCAATTGGGAAACGGGTCTCAGGACCCATTTTCTGATTGGCGGGGAGGGGATTCAGTGTAGAAATAGTGAATATTCATACACTATTGTCACACAACTGGGTGGGCTTGGAGCGCAGTGCTCTGCACCCCGAGTCCACCCTTTTTGAAGCCTATTAGAGCCACTGGCTCTAATCACATGCTTAACAAAAACACCCCCCCATTGGAATGCATGCATCTGGCACCCCGAATGTAGATTAGGGGGCTGGATGCATGGATAGGTGGGGCAGCGCCCCAGCACCCCTAATGAATGAGCCGCCCCTTTTCAGTACCATATTCACTGTTCGAATTCTAAACATTTTGAAAATTTGAAATTTGGTAGAAAACAAAAAACGATTTGCCCATTCAGCCATAGGGTATGATAGATATGTTCTTGAGCCATTTTTATGTTTTTCCTGATTGTATGTTTGAATGGGTGGGTTGTTTCATCCCCTGTTTGTCCTTTGTGGTGTGAGTGTGTGTTTCCGGGTGGCTCATAGAACATGCCTCTTGGTGGGGCGGGATTAACGCGAACCCGGCACCTTGCTTGATGTGCGCACCAAGCAGGTCAATATGTGATGTCGCTCTGTATGAGCATCACAGTATGCCATGTGCCGATTCTTTGATGACCAAAAGCGGGGATCGATCTTTGGCCCTGCCCGCCATTTCTGGGCATGTGCGGCTTTCTATGTAGCGCATGTCCAGGAACATACCCACCTGATGCCGTACCGCTGTATCTCAGTGTGACGGGCATGGGGAGGGGTTTAGCCCATATAAAGGAGATGTGGTGTTAGTCCCAGTGTATGCCACACACGTCTGGGACACAGGCTTCGCGGGAGGACCGGCTGTTTTGTCGGCTACATATTGAAGTTAAGGTTAGCATTTGGGGCTTACCACTCCCCCGCTTTTTTTCATACATTTGATGGCAATTGTTGCCCTTTGTTTTGGAATCTATTTCCGGGAACATTTGAACCTGGTTCCATATACAGATATTTATTTGTGCCTTTTACCTTTTATTTTGTGTGATTTTCTTCATCATAAAAAATTGGCCACTCACTATTGCTCCTGCTATCATTTACTCTCTTACATTTATATTTATATATTTATATTCATATGTATACCTTTATTCATATTTACATTTATAATTCATAAAATCAATAATTAATCAATCAATATAACTTTAAAATAATTAATTAATAAAATCTACTTTCATATATATATATATATATATATATATATATATATACACATACAGGGTGGGCCATTTATATGGATACACCTTAATAAAATGGGAATGGTTGGTGATATTCCTGTTTGTGGCACATTAGTATTTGTGAGGGGGAAACTTTTCAAGATGGGTGGTGACCATGGCGGCCATTTTGAAGTCGGCCATTTTGAATCCAACTTTTGTTTTTTCAATAGGAAGATGGTCATGTGACACATCAAACTTATTGGGAATTTCACAAGAAAAACAATGGTGTGCTTGGTTTTAACGTAACTTTATTCTTTCATGAGTTATTTACAAGTTTCTCTTTGTTTACAGCCATTGACATGTTGCCGAGGTTAACACGTGCGGAGCGGATAGAAATTGTGTTGATGTCTGGTGAACGCAGTAACCGGGTCATTGCAGCAGATTTCAATGCAAGACAGCCTACGAGACCACCCATCTCCCATCGGCTGAAGTTTTACCGGCGGTACCAGTGGTGGGTAGAACTTTTCAAAGGGGGAGTGTTTATGATTACAC
>BLSH010390804.1:500017-511321 GCA_018402905.1 Glandirana rugosa | reverse complement strand
ATATTTCGAATGGGACCCGTCAGGGATGCCCATTATCCCTACTTATCTTTAACCTATTAATGGAGCCTATGGCCACGTATATAAGACTCTATCCCGATATCAAAGGATTTAAAGTTAAAAATATCTTTCATGCAATTAGTCTTTTCGCAGACGATATAATCTTAATACTTACGGATGTGAAAACTTCCCTGGCTTCGGTGCATCAAGCCCTACATTTATTTAATACAGTGTCTCATTATAAAGTCAACAAATCTAAATCATACCTCATAGGACCAGGTTTACCTAGTGTGATTAGACAAGACAACAGCAACAAGTTTCCATACACACGGAAAGAAAAAGGTATATCGTACTTAGGCATTATTCTTACTCCCAGCATACCAGACTTAGTCAGAGAAAACTTTACCCCCTCCTTACAATTATTTCACATTAAGTTGGACAAATTAAACAAATGTGAGCTGTCTTGGTCAGTAGCAACTTTCAAGATGCAAATACTCCCGCAACTACCGTACCTCTTTAGGACTCTACCCATTCCAGTGCCCAAATCATTCTTCTCCCAGGCACAGACCATTTTAAATAGATATCTGTGGCAGGGGAAGAAAGCACAATGTGCCTTTGATAAACTTATTAAACTTAGGAGAGTAGAAGGGATAGGTCATACCCACATAAAGGATTATTATACTGCCACTGTCTTGGCTCAGCTTAGGGAGTGGTTTGCCCAGGAGCCGACCACACTCTGGGGTGAATTGGAACAACACCAAATTACCAGGGACAACCTCTATAACTTCTTCATTACCGGTCACCTTGCCCCTCAATTCGTCACTACCCCTACTATCCAAGCATCTTTAGAAGCATAGCTTAGTCTACTTAAAAACCTAGTACTAAAGGTACCACACTACCCCTAAAGTTTCCTGTTTCAGCTGTCTTGCTCCTGATACCTGGAGTATCTTTCAACAACTGGAGACCTGATAAAGCCCTTTTGTTGGAAGATTTATATTTGGCACCAACACTCAAAACGTTTAGATCACTTAGTTAGAGTACTCCATCCCCCAGGTGGAACACTATAAGTATTTTCAACTAGCCCACTTACTAAAACGTCTCAAGAACTTTAAAATATACCTTCCCTGGCAAATTACCCAATACTATTTAACTAAGAATACAAAGACCAAAGGCATATCACTATTTTACAAATATCTAGGCGCTTCCCTGTGGTGGTCACTCGAGAAGAGGAGGAGCCCAGAGCACCACTGGTGGACCCCAGAAGACAGGGTTAGGGGCCACTCTGTGCAAGGAGGAGGTGAGTATGACATGTTTGTTATTTAAAGAAAAAAAAATGTGAGCCTTTAGTATCGCTTTAAGTGTAGATACATGTTAACCCATTACAGGTTTGAAAGATGTTGCATATTGTGACTAAAATGAATAAAGGAATAAAGACTGTACATTTTACAATGTGAATCTTTGCTTATCTTAGTGACTAAAGTAAAGTAATATTCATGTGCAAGCAAAACTTTCTTTTTTTGTCTAATTTCATTTCTACACAATCTGGTGTTACGTTAAAAAATGGGGATGTCCTCTATTACTTTTATAAGACAAACCAGCTGAGCTGGGAATTAACCAACCTGGCGGTATGATTATGTCAATATTTATAATGTCAAAGGCGTACATTTGCATGAAAATGTGTTGTTTTATATTGTAGGCCTGTAAGGCCTCATACACACAGGCGTTCTGAAAAATGAGCTGTAAAGCTAGTACCGACGCCAGGAAAAAAGCCACATTAAAAAAGCGATTTTATCAGCGTTTTGCATTGGCATCAATGTGCGTTTTTCAGCGCTAGCTTTCAGCAGGATTTCTCTGCCTCTGTTCAAAATCAATGGCTCTCTATGGAGCCCATTGATTTGAATAGAAGTTGCACCAGAAGTCGAATCATGATGATCCGACTTGCGGTGCGACTTGTGTGCTGAGGATCTTAAAGGGGAACCCCCTGTGCAAAAATGTAAAGAAAAAAGTGTGTGGACGGGGCTGTGATGTCATAGGGGGCAGGGTTTCCCAATGACATCAGCGGGTGGCCCCGTCCCATGCTAATATAAGTCATTGTAGTGACAGCATTCGTGTGGGAGATCGCATTGTGTCAACATGGGAAGAAGAGCAGAAGGAGAAGACAGTGGCAAAAGAGCAGAAGACAGAAGACCGAACAGAAGATAGAAGACCCCTCAGAAGAAATAAGGCCCCACAAAAAAGCAGAAGAAAGAAGAAGCCAAAGAAGGGAGAAGATGCCGGATCTGATTTAATAAAATATTTTAAATACCCGTGTAGTGTGGTTTTTTTGACACTTTTTTTTAGGTGAATGGAAAGGGGTACGATGTACCCCATACTCATTCACATAGGGTGGGGGGCCAGGATCTGGGGACCCCCTTATTAAAGGGGGTTTCCAGATTCCGATAAGCCCTCACCCGCAGACTCTGACAACCAACGGCCAGGGTTGTCAGGAAGAGGCCCTTGTCCTCATCAACATGGGGACAAGGTGCTTTGGGGCTGCCACAAAGCACCCACCCCCCATGTTGAGGGCATGCGGCCTGGTTTCTTCCGGGGGGGCACTCGCTCGTCCCCACCCCCTTTCCTGGACCTGCCAGGCTGTGTGCTCAGATAAGGGTCTGGTATGGATTTTGGTGGAGACACTACGCCGTTTTTTCGGCATGAGGATTCCCCTTTAAATCCATACCAGACCGAAGAGTCTGGTACCTCTTGGAAGGGAACCCCATGCAAATTTTGTTTTTACTTTTTTGCGGGGGTTCCCCTATAATATCCTCAGAACACAAGTCGCACCATAAGTCAGATCATCATGGTCTGACTTCTGGTGCAATGTCTATTCAAAATCATTGGGTTCCCATAGGGAACCATTGATTTTGAATAGAGGCAGAGAAACACCTGACAAGGCTTAATGCTGTGTATACATTGTTAAGCCGCATTTTTGAGCTTTTACTGGCGTCAGCGTCAAAACAGCTGCAGCGCTGCAGCTTCAGAATGTGCTGGTCCTGGGTTTTTTTTTACAGCTTAAAAACGCCTATGCCACTTACAGCTCAAAAACATTAGTGTGTGTATGAGGCCATTGAATAACATGGAGAGGCATTTTTAAGCTGTAAAAAAAGCTAAAAAACGTGGCTGTAAAAAAGCCTGTGTGTATAAGAATAACTCACTTAAATCTGTCCAAGCAAGAGTCTAGTAGACATCCCGGGTATGATATAATTTGAAACACGAAATCATAAATTATAATAAGTAAGTATAAATAATTCTAAAATATAACAATATAATAATAATACATTTTACAATGTAATCAAACCAAAACCACTGACATTTGTCCAAACAAGGATGCAATAATATGGGTGTCACTGTAATACTAGATGCTGCACATTGGTTTGAACTGTTTTTTTATTTGTCAGGATTCCCAGCCTAGATGTGAGATCTGGGGACTTATAGACCCCAGATCTCACTGTAAAGAGGACCTGCCATGCCCTTTTCCTATTACAAGGGATGTTTACATTTCTTGTAATAAGAATAAAAGTGATTAAAAAAAAAAAATGAAAACATAAAAAAAAATCCATCGAAGGACACAGCGGAAGGACACCGCAGGATTGTAGGAACAAGGTAAGTACACGCAGAGGAATTCTACAGTGTAATCCCGAGTGTGGCTCGGGGTTACAGCTTTTGGTACTGAAATTTTTTCCCGAGCCACACTCGGGATTACCGCTAGGGAAGTTAAAGGATAAATTTACTTTTTTAAAAAGCCTGCAAAGCATTGCAACCACAATAAGCAGATTGAGGGTACATTGCATGGCTCTTGCAGACTGTCTGAGTAGGCTGTCTGCTCTTACTTCATCTGAGCAGGCAGTTACATATTGACAGGAAGACTCAATGAACTACCTAGAGCGCTCCACAGCACCCTGGTAGTTCATTGAGAATTACATAGCAAAAGCTGCAAAGGCCGTCTGTACTTTTAGTTTTCACATTCACAGAACTCTGTGAATGAATGATGCAGTCGGACGGGCAGGTGAAGATCCCCCACTTGCTGTCAAAGTGGGGGATCGGGTGCGGGGGCTGCTGCTTCTGTAACATGTTAGGTGAACTTATCCTTTAAGTAGGGAATTCTCATACTTACTAATACTTGCTAACTTGCTATTTACAACAGAACGTACAATGCCATTTTGTCAGTCCATGTCTTTTGATACCCACTGGAAGCAAATGTCTGCCCTGTACTTATAATAGACTGTAGAATGTAGGATACAGGCTATATATGGAAGATAGTCTATTAGCGACTATTGTGCAGATGATCTAATTGGGCAAAGATGTTATAAAACTTTACAATGGTCCACACTGTGCATATTTTACCTGTGTAAATGGCAAAGAATCTCTGAGATCTGTATATCAGTAACTTACACTTTGGTTTATAAAGATTACGGATACACGGTTAGAGCACTTCGCAAATCATTCTCTTAGATCTTATATTTACTTAACATAAGGCCCACATACTAGGTGTGTTTATACAACTAATACACTTTTTTGAATAAGTTACCTGTTCTGGAAAGGAGCTGCAAAGCCTGGTCCTAATCTGTATATGACATTTAACTTTCCTTTCCACGAATTTGGTGCCTCTATTCCAGACATCTTACTGGAAAAACAAACAAGAGAATTATAAGACTGCTTTTACTTCCATGCAGTATTACGAGGTATACATGTTTAGCCTAAATTATGTGAACTGTTCTTTTACGTAATAAGATATTGTAAAGTATGCTACAATAATCATATTATTATGCTATAATTACCATATTATAAAAATCTATCTGGCTTGGGTGAGAACTTCCAGACCTTGCTGAGACTTCCCAGAAACTTCTCTGGGTCTCAAATTTAAGTATATCTAAGCTTAGAAGCACCAAAAATAAAGGGTCTAAAACACAGGATAATTAGCACTTGTGATCTAAGGAGCAGTCCTGTGGATGGCAAGTTACTGTATATGAAGATCTGAGCAAATAAAATTGTTACAACAATAATCATGCTGTAGAAGTTAGTGTCCTTTTAGTCAGGTCTCTCCTCTGGGTGGGTATGGTGGGTGGGGTTAGTATGTCCTATATATTCTAGAACTAGATGAGGCAGGAGCAGAGGATGATGGAAAGAGGTTACTCCTGGTATACTGACATGTAAGCTTGTAGCCTTAGGAAATGAACCCTTAGAGGTAGGCTCATGACAGTCCCAGTTGGAAAAGCCACTTATGGGGAACCTGCAGTTATGGCAGTGGAAGAGTTGAGCAATTATCCTGTGTTTATGTTGGATATATGTGGAATACATTTGTTGGATTTGGGGGAGTAGAGATAAGAGTTGTGTTGTAAAGAACTGTTCATTATAATTCTACTATAGTAAAATCGTTGAAAGGCTAAATGTGTGGCAATTCTATATTTTCAGAGGTGGGCCTCAGGCTTGAAGAATGTCAGTGACCAAAGATGGAGGTGCTTCTCTGTGTTAAAGGTGTGTGTGTGTCCTATCCCCTTCCTGCTGCAGGAGCATGGTAGTAGGCGCTCTTAGCCAGAATTACTTTGAAATATTTAGAGATACAAAGGCCTTCCATCAGGGAGGTCTACCCTTCTTTGTGAGTAGCCTTGCATGAAGACCAAATCTGCCACAATCATCCCCGATCTGATTTAAACCTGTATTAATGCAACTATTATATGAGTCCTAAACTGAGCAGAAAGTAGAAAGTCAAGAGACTGCTGGAATTTAAAATGGATTTAAAATGAAGAAATCTGTCTAATTAGATCACACTGATAAAAGACCTTTAGACCCCATTCACACTTGAGTGATTTCAAGCATGTTTCCCAAAGAGCTTTAAGGCTCAACATCAAGATTCCCAATACATTCAATGGTGCCTGCTCATGCCTGAATGCCACGTGACTTAGAACTAGGGATAGGCCAAACACCCCCCAGTTCGGTTCACACCAGAACACCGTGAATAGGCAAAAAGTTCTAGCGAACCCTATTAAAATCTATGGGACACGAACATGAAAAATCAAAAGTGCTCATTTTAAAGGCTTATATGCAAGTTATTGCAATAAAAAGTGTATGGGGACCCGGGTACTGCCCTAGGGGACATGTATCAATGCAAAAAAAAGTTTTTTAAAGCAATAATTTTTTTAAGAAGCAGTGATTTTAATGTTGCTTAAAGTGAAACAATAAAAATGAAATATTCCTTTAAATATCATGCTTGGGGGGTCCCCTTAGTCTGCCTGTAAAGTGGCGCATTTGTGCGATGTCTAGAACATGCCACAGCAATAATGATATTTCTAAAGGAAAAAATATAATTTAAACTTGCTCGCAGCTGTAATGTATTGCCAACTCCCAGCAATATAGATTTAAAAAATGAAAAAAAAACAGTGTGGGGTCCCCTCCCAGTCCATACCAGGCCCTATTTATTACGTCTGGGATTCTACTTAAAAAAAACTGATTTGAACTAAATTTTAAGGGCTTTTGTATGAAATTAGTTGAATCAATGAAGCAATAAAAAATGTTCTGATTTTTTTTTTTCGGATTTCTGCACAAATATTTGAATAAAAATATAAACTTGTATGGCGAGCACTACTCTGCTGAGCATTACCAACAATACCTCAAAGTTTAGGTTTGATGGCTCTGTTATATAAGGGTACCTGAGATACTTGACTGCATCATTGTAGCCTACTGGAGTCACCGGGATCTTTGGTAATGCTACATCCTTTTCATCCAAGAAAAATGCAGAGCCTAAAAATTAAATTGGATTATGCTTTTACTAATGACCCACTCATAAAATTGTTCAGTCATTGACCAAGCTGAAGATTTTCCTTATGTTGTACAAATTGACTTGACTGAATTGGTTGAGTTATTAGTGGTTAAAAAAACTTCAGTCTGGTTAAATAAACAAAATGCAAACTTCAGCATATCTGTTTTCTACCTCGACGTAGATGTGTAAAGTGCCATTTTGTTCTTTTAACTACTCAAAAAACAAAACAAAACTTAATTTACATTAATGTTGATCATCGTTACAAAAAAAAAAAAAAAAAAATAGATTACATTTTGAAAACTGAGTTTGTAAACCTTAACATTTACTTTTAGATCTACTGGACAGGGGTAGGAACCTCTACTGGTAATTCCTCAAAATTAAGAATAAATCTCATCTCTGACAGTTCTAACTGAAACAGGTGTACCCACTGGAAAATTCTGTTCCAGTAACAAATGTAATAATTTGTATTCTTTGTCACTTTGTTTCCTGGTGTCATTGGACATCAGGACAAAAGAGTAAGGTTAAGTCTCCCCAAATGAGACAGAAAAATATATAATAAAGGTTCTAACCCCTCCCCTCTCGATCCAAAACTAGAAAATCCTGTTTTGGTTGATTTATTATTAATTGTTAAAATATCAATTTGCAAAGTCTAGGTTTATTTCTTGTATGTGTAAATGGTTTAGAACTGAATGGAATGCTAATCTATAACCATGGCAAAAAATGGGCAATCTCAAATTCTGAATTGTGGAATGCAGAAATGTACGTACTGTGCCGCAACTGAAGAATTATCAACTGTGAAGCCAACATGTCAAACCCTAACAGACTACATGGCAGCCAGAGGAGGAATCAGAACTGTTCCTGATAACACGTTTTTGTGGCAAATCACAAGTATCATGACGTCACAATAAACCAATTTAGACGTGGTGGTGTATTCATGCATGTTAATACTAACCCCTTCAGATGCAATATTTGTTTTTACTTTTATCTGGTCATATACCACCCAACTTTAAATGCGATCTGAGCATCTCTAAAAATAATTAGGCAGTGTAGAATTTCACAAAGATACCATAAATGTCATGTGTGATTGATGAAAAAACCCTTAAACATGATTGAAAATCGATGTACAATCTGTTCAGAAATATAGCTATAAAAATGTGAACTCGCTACTTCACTGACTATAATGAAAATAAGGTATTATCAATTTATCCTTACCTCAAAAATATATTGTGTTAATAGGCATTTGGACTGTAAGCTTCTTACCAATCGAGGGGTAGAAGGGGGTTAACGGATCTCCATCTCCTCTTAAAACTGTTCCTCGCTGAGCTCCTGTGCCTGGCAACCACCAATCATCTGGGTATACTCGTTCCTGGTCACCAAATGCATAATCCGCTGGATCGGAGTATATTATCATCCCAGCACAGCCAAATAACTCTCCATTTCTCACCTAATAAAGATTGAGACTTGACAATTTATTTTATTTTATACCCCTGCAAAGCTGCTGTATTTTACTTGACTTTACTGACCTTGTCACCTCTGAATATTTGCCCATATCTAGCAATTGCCACAGTACCAAATAAATTCATTGACAGATTGCGGGTCAGGAAATGAAAATCTTCCACAGTAGCATAATTAACATATACTAGATCTCCCTGTTAGAACAAAATGGTTGCATTAAAATTGGCACTTTATATTTACATTAATGTAGTAATGGAACTAAGAATATTACAATATTTTACATAATTATCAAGGTTTTATTTTGAGATCTAAATAGATTATATTAAGAAAGTCATCATTATATTTTTTTCACCATATATTTATCATCAACGAAAACGTGTTTCTAAATGGCTCACCACAATAACACCGGATGGTGAATAGGCATTGAACGGGTTAACCACAGTGGAATCATTCTGATCAGGACTAAGTATTTTCTCGACTTTTTGTGATAGGTCACTTTCCACACCATCAGCAGACACAATGGCAATGTAGTTGGGATCACTTGCATTAGGGTAAGAGAGGAGAACTGTATAGTTGTATATTTTTACTCCATCTAGGTTCGATTGCCATGTCTTGTACATATAGTTGACTAGCACTTCTTCTTCTTGGTGGCTTCCTGCAATATGAGGCTTGCCAGCGAAAAACCTAGAAAAAAACATGTTCCAGGTGTTTAGTGTGGAAATAATTGCTTGATTTTGTTAGTTTAAAAATGCAATTATTATTTTCATGTAGGCTAGATTTAGTAACAAACTCTTGTATTTATTTCTGGGCAGATTTAGGTCTCGTTTACATGGGCAGTCAGAATGAAGGAGGTATAAATTGGCAGTGAAGACATGTTTTTACCACCCCCTGACATTCAGCCACCAGATAACATGACTACCATCCATGTTAGTACAAACTGCCGCTGTTGGAAGGCGCAACTTTTTTTTTTAAATCAGATATTTTTGGACTGTTGAGACCCGGTTATCAAAGAGCCCTCTAACCTGCTAAAAGTCATCCCAGGAATGCCAGGGAATCAGATTACACAGCAGGGTGCGTGTAACAAAAGATTGCATACCAGAGCCCTGCCTCTGGAACAGATCTCACACATACCCCCTAGCGGTGGGGCATGGAGATAAAAAAGCCTCACCTTAGACCTCCTGATGAGGCGGGGATTAAAGTAACTGATTTATGGGCCTGCAAACGCATCAAAGAAACCAGATGTGAATGGGAATGTTGACCTGGGTCAAGCAGTTGTTCACTGCATAATACTGCCCTCTACTGGAAAGACAGCAACATACTTCCTGGAGGACGTGGGGGGTAATAACACACTTCCTGGTGATTAGGAAGGACAGCCCCTTATAGCTTATTGATTGTAGGTCATTGGACAGAGGACTACACGGGTGAGCAGGGGGTGTTTGTGTGGGTTGTGTCTGAGTGTGCTTTAACCACTTCCCATCTGGGCCATTTCTGACACTACTCTCCTACATGTAAAAATCATAATTTTTTTGCTAGAAAATTACCCCAAACATTATATATGTTTTTTTTAGCAGAGACTCTAGAAAAAAAGTGGCGATAATTGCAACTTCTTATGTCACACAGTATTTGCGCAGGAATTTTTCAAACGCGTTTTTTTGGGGGAAAAAACAGCTTCATGAATTATTTAGTAGAGTGCCATGATAGAATAAATGGAAGGAAAGGGGTATGTACCTACGTCCTATAGATTAAATTGAGAGTATTATTATAAAGAGGCCAGAATGGACATTCATGGTACCAGAGAACTTGGAGTAAACAGTTTATGTATAAAGTTTAATTTTATTATACAAAATGATAAAACCATTCATAAAAAAGGACATGAAGTTGTGACAAAAAACACATTTAGTTACAAATGTGGCTCTCAAAATCAGTTAGAGTTATATATACAGAAAACATCTTATACCATCTGTATAATAGCTCTGATATATACAGAAAACATCCTATACCATCTGTATAATAGCGCTACATGTTTTGCGGTCTTGTGCACCGCTTCTTCAGGAGTGTATACAGCAGGGTATAGTATAACTGAGCATATGTCACCAAACTACAAATGAAGACAGAGGAAATTAGTCATCAATGTGTTGATCGACTTTACAGGCAGCCCTATGGACGTCCCGTATTGAGGTCCTCAGGATACCTAGATGAACCCACTGTACTACTGTACAGCGGTCTAATCCTTATTACTCTTTATTTACTCATATCAAGGTAATCTACCCTCCCTTTATTGTAGTTGGCATCCAGAGAACAAGTTTCTCTGCCTGCAGCTTACATTGTCCCAGCCTAGCCCGCTTTCATTCTCACCTCGCTCTCTGTATCTCTGTCTTAAGAAAATCTTGGTGACAGCTGGCTAAACAGAAAACTCTCTCCTGTGCATACTTGCCAACTGTCCCGATTTTCCCAGGACATTCCCGATTTACGGACCTAATTCCCGATTTTACGTTTGTCACAACCAATTTACGTTTGTCCCGACCATCGGCAATTTTTTGGCATTGAAAGTGTTAACGTTAATCTCTGTAACTCACTGCCGGATATTACAAAATGATCCGAGTCCTCCTCCTGCCCCAGAGTACCTCCCCAGCCCTTCTTCTATCGCCCAGGGACATCACATGAGCATCTCCAATTCGCCAGTTTAGCAAGCAGGGGCGTGGCTATTTACGTTACTACGCCAGCAGTCGGAGCACATGGGAGGTCAGAGGAAGGTGCTGCTGGGCAGAGGAGGGCTGTGTGGCCTGGTGGGAGCGAACGGCTGCCTGCTGTGGTGGACGCGACGACTGACTGGCTGCTATAGCGTTGGGACCATCTTCTTCTGTGGACACTGGGAGAGAGACGAGCCTCCCGTCGCGGAGGAGCTCCGGACCGGTAACCGAGTCCTGCTGAGAAGGCCGCCGCCGCCTGGATTCCTGGAGGATAACGAGAGAGACTGCCCCGAGACTCACTAGGCTGCAGCCTGCTGCAGATGGGCCAATTTAAACCAGTAAATTCTGTTTGTGTTCTCGGGAGGC
>BLSH010390804.1:469629-489911 GCA_018402905.1 Glandirana rugosa | reverse complement strand
TTTCTTTCTTTCTTTCTTTCCTGTCCCCCCCCCCCTTTTCTCCCCCTTTCTTCCCCCCTCCCCCCCTTCTCTCCCTCCCTTCCTTTCTTCCTTCCTTCCAGCTATCCCATTGGCTTGAATTATCCTTTGGTTATTCCTCAACAGGCAACAGTAGTCCCCTTGAAACCCATGTCCGCCTCCCCCCCCCCCCACACTTCCCTTTCTACCCACATACCAGCACAAATTCCCTTTAGAGCCGCCTCTTTGAGGGAGGGCACAAAGATCATCGGCTTGAAAAACTGGGTTTTGCCCTTGACCCTTGCCTTGCACACGGAGAAGTATGCAGACTTAAATTACCTCTTTGGATTGTTTCATTGGAGAAGACAATCTCCATCAGATCACTTTCACTCTTGTTTGCCAAAATGTCCAATCTTGTAAGCTTGACCAGAAAGTCAATGTGCAAGAGGACACGTACAACCTCACATCAAATACTAAAGGTTGTTGAAATTTCACTCTGCTAAGCACACTATTATGCCTTCCTATCATGACACCCTCACTGTCACTTCTATATGCTACACTTTTTTTACAGTGAAGGCCTTTCTGTTTAATCACTTTATTGAATGTGTTAAATATATTTTTGTCAGTAGCCTTGTTGCAATGGAACATATCCAGCAATGATGTAACAATATTCATGGAGTTGTTTTCTCAATGGGATAAAACATTTGGGAAGAATTTATCCTGTGTCACTACTTCCGTCAGTAGCAATAGCAAACTAGCCATCTTCTGTATTCGACAATTCATCAGCAACAATTTTATGTGCATGAAAACCAATGGAAAGACTTCAAATATCTCTTTTGATTGCTTAATTAGAAAAGTCAATTCTCAGCAGCTCACTTTCAGTCTTGTTTGCCAAAATGTCCTATCTTTCAAGCTTGAGCAAAAAGTAAATGTGCAAGATGACACGTACAACCCACAGCAAATAATAAAAGTTGTTGCAATTTAGCTGCTAAGCACACTATTATGCCTTGCGATCATGTCATGACAGCTGCACTGTCACTGCTCTATGCTACCCTTTTTTATTCCAATTAAGGCCTTTCTCATTAATCACTTTATTGCTAGCGTTAAATATATTTTCCGAAATTGCCTTATTAATGGGGAACATATCCAGCAATGATGTAACAATATTCATGGAGTTGTTTACTCAATGGGATAAACATTTCGGGAAGAGTTTATCCTGTGTCACTACTTCTGTCAGTAGCAATAAGCAAACCAGCCATCTTCTGTATTCGACAATTTATCAACAACAATTTTATGTGAAGGAAAACCAATAAAAATGCTTTTATCTCTTTTTGGATTCAATTTGGTCAATCCCTTTCACAAGTTTGCCAAAATGTCTGGTGTAGAATGTCTTATAAAACATGATTTTTTAGTTCCTCTTATTGCGGAAATATGTTAAAGCTGTTAACACCATGTAAGAACACATTGACAAAATAGAGGTATCGTCATTCAGTTTTAAAATTTTCCAAAAAAAAGTTTCTCTTTCATTTCCTTTCTTCCTACCTTGTCCATTCTCTTCATCTTAAAAATAAAACACTATCAACAAATTTTTTGGGACACCTGCCTTTACATGCACATGAAATTGAATTGCATCCCAGTCATAAACTGTGGGAGTCATATTTAGTTGCCCAACTTCAGCCCACCATCTGCTGAAAAAAGTCAAAAGACTGCAGAACGAACTGCACTCATGTGATCCACAGAAGTACAGCTTTTGGCTGTACTTCTTCTTTAACAAAACAGCTTTACACATTTTTTACAGGTCTTCCTTGTTGGTACCAGTTACTGTACTGTGCCAGCTTTTTCTTGCCCTGTCAAAACTTTTTGAAGATGTGTTGCTGCCATCACTGTTAACATTACCTTTATTTTATTTTATTTTTTTCATATATATAACTTTTTGTCAAATAACTGTTAACACTCATTGTGTAGTGGTCAACCTTTAGGACAACAGCAATAATAACAACCCATATGTACTGAGAATTTTTAAAGAGTTTCAATGAAAATAGGCTCATTTGGTTTCTGAAGGTTCTTTTTGCGGTCTACAAAACTTTATTGGTAATTGTTCCATATTCTATACAGCACTTAGACAGGTCTTCAAATAGTTTTATAATCACATCTGATGTGTGGCATATTCTACGTGTAGCCATACAGGAGAGTGAAACAAACAATGTCTTAAGCTTCTGTTGTTGATGCCCTGTGTTGCTATATAGTGCATACCAGCTGTCTCTGTAAGGACTGAGCTGCTGAACAGCAAGAATTCCATAGACTAAGGCTAGGTTCACACTAGCGTGAATTGGATGCAGGTTTCCCTGCATCCAATTCGCATGACAGGAGATTGTGGGAGCCGGTTCACACATGTCCGTGTTGGCTGCAAAGTGGCTTGCACAGGAGTCCTGGGTGTCTTTGGTTCTGTTTCAGGGCTGAATTCAGGCAAAAATTCATCCTTGAAACAGTGAACGGGGACATACTGGACCCTTGCTGTGAGCCACATCTGGCAGCAGTGTTAACCTAGCCTCACACAGATACAACTGTTAAGCAGGCCAGTTGACTTTGGCACTATATAATCTGCCTTGTGAAAGTTGTTAGTATTTATACGTTTTGCACTTTATTATTGCACTGTAAGGTGTTACTACCTTAACCACCTCCCAACCGTCCACTGTATATATACGGCCGGGTGGCAGCTTCCCCGTTCTGACAGGACGTGTATGAACGTCCTGCAGAACGGGAGCTCGCAGTGCGGCTACGCGGCGCGCTGCGGCTGGATCCTGTGATCATTATGATCACAGGATCCAGCTGAGCAGAGATCGGATATGGGCGCAGTAATTGGCCCTCCCGATCATGTGACGGCTGTGTCCAATCACAGCCATCACATTGTAAACAGAGACGAATGTCTCTGTGACCGTTCTCCCCCCGCCGAGCTCAGTGAGAGCTCAGTGCGGGGGGGGGAGGGGGAATCTGCAGCTATGTCACAGCTCTCTGCATGATGATGATTTCATACAGAAAGCTCTCACAGATCACCCCCCACACAGTGCACCAAGCACCACTGATACCCCTGTCCCCATACACATCAGCGTCCCCATAAAACAGCCCCCAAAACATCTGTATGTCCCCCATCACATCTGTCACCATACACAAAACATCTGTCACAGTCCCCAAAACTTCTGTCTGTCCCCGTCACATCTGTCACCATACACAAAACATCTGTCACAGTCCCCAAAACATCTATATGTTCCCGTCACATCTGTCACAGTCCCCAAAACATCTGTCTGTCCCCGTCACATCTGTCACCATACACAAAACATCTATCTGTCCCCGTCACATCTGTCACAGTCTCCAAAACATCTGTCTATCCACCAACACCAAATAAACTCCAATTTGGGTTATTTTTACCAAAGAAATGTAGCAGTATCATTTTTGGTCAACATTTATGAAGAGAAATTACTTATTTGCAAAATTTTATAACAGAAACTAAGAAAAATGCATTGTTTTTGAAAATTTTCAGTCTTTTTTAATTTATAGCGCAAAAAATAAAAAACCCAGGGGTGATTAAATACCACCAAAAGAAAGCTCTATTTGTTTAAAAAAAATGATAACAATTTCATATGGGTACAGCATTGCATGACCGCGCAATTATCATTCAAACTGCAACAGCACTGAAAGCTGAAAATTAGCCTGGGAAGGAAGGGGGTTTAAGTGCCCAGTATTGAAGTGGTTAATCAGATTTTTTTTTTTATTTATAAACATTTTGACAATGTTTGTTAAAAATTTAAATGGACAAAATAAAATAAATATTTGTCAAGGTTTGGTTCTTCTGTCTTGGTATAGTTCTTGGAAGGTGTTCTTACTACAATACTATGTTTTGCACTATAATATAGCAATTTATTTTACATCTGCTGTAAAACCCCAAACCACTATTGGCATACAGGGGAACATTTGGTACTCAAACTGGTTACTATGTACAACCGCACCGATCAGCTTCTAACTTCAGTTTGTTATATTAAGTTTTGTCAATAACACCTGGAAGCTGGTTTCTATGCAGAGCTGCACCAGATTTTGTACCACCCAGTTAGAGTTAATAAAATCCATAGTGTAATTCAAAACCCCTTTAGGAGGTAAACCATATCATGGATAGTGTGAGAAACAGCACCATGGGCATTCCAATGAAAAGAAAGTGGAGGTAGATTTTCCTCAATACATCTTTTCTGCTGCCTATTATTACAATGGGAGACACATTGCCCTACATACTGCGGTCCTCTGTACACTGCCCTACGTCCTAAGGTCCTCTATACACACATGCTAACAGTCCAGATTTTCATGGGATTTTCACCCTTGTCCCATTTTTAGGCTGTCCCAGGAAAAATCATGATAAATTTGCCTTGTCTTGACTCCTGGAGAATTGGCAGAGTTGCCGTTAGTAGTCTGGGGCCAGCACTGGTGATGGTCTCTCCGCCAACATTTTACAGAAGGCCAGCTTTCGTGGAAGCCGACTTGCCAAGGGGAAGAAACAAGATTCTGAGCCGGGTAGCTGACAATAGAAATGGAGCTGCTGCCAACCCCCCACCCCACTGCCTTTCCCACAACAGGACGCGGGGCAGATCAGGTTGGTGGCAGCTCCATTTCTATTGGCAGCCATCGGGCTACACCTCTTCTGTCTTCCCTTCAGCAAGTTGGGATCGGCCTCCATGACAGCTGGACTTCTGTAATGGGACGGAAATCAAATGCATTATCCGATGAGAGGCTGAGCCAAGAGACTCTGCTGGGGACATCTGATGTAAGGAGGGACTCTGGTGGGAATGCCTGGTGTAAGGAGGGACTTTGCTGGGAATGCCTGATGTAATGAGGGACTGTGGTGTAAGGAGGGAAACTGTGGAGGGCACCTGATTTAAGGAGGGACTCTGCTGGGGGCACCTGCTGTAAGGAGGGACTCCATTGGGGCACCTGGTGTAAGGAATGATGCTGCTGGTAATGCCTGGCACATAATGAGGGACTCTGCTGGGGGCACCTGGTGTAAGGGGGGACTCTGCTGGGGGCACCTGGCGTAAGGAGGGACACTGTTGGGAATGCCTGATGTAAGGAAGGACTCTGCTGGAAATGCCTGCTGTAAGGAAGGACTCTGTTGGGAATGCCTGGTGTAAGGAAGGACTCTGCTGGGAATGCCTGGTGTTAGGTACGACTCTGCTGGGAATGCCTGGTGTAAGGAAGGACTCTGCTGGGAATTCCTGGTGTAAGGAAGGACTCTGCTGGGAATGCCTGGTGTAAGGAAGGATTCAGCTGGGAATGCCTGGTGTAAGGAAGGACTCTACTGGAGACACCTGATGGTATCTGGTGGCAGGTGACACGCTCAGGGCTTCCACTGATTCTGCATTATGGTGAGTTGAATTATTTCATTTTATATGACAATATAATAATAGAATTAATGCTCTTAAATCATCATGACACCATAACAACCTTGTTGCCGAATGATTGAAGCGCTAACACCAGGTGTTTGGAGTATCTTTAGCTGATGATAAACTTTCTGGAATACACTTATTGCTAGTGTGGTGTAGGATCTGGGCCTGCTGTCCCTCCATCCCTCAGCAAGGAGAGAGAAGGTTTTTCTTTCCTTCTCTCTCCTTGCTATCTTTCTTTCTTCCTTCCTGCCTCCCTCCCTCCCTCCCTCCCTCCCTCCATCCATCCCTCCCTCCATCCATCCCTCCCTCCATCCATCCCTCATTCATCTCAGACTGGAACCACACCCCTTTGGGACACACCCCCATCAAGCCACTCCCGCTGTTTAGCATAAACCACAACCATTTTTTGCTGCGGCGCGCTATAGTGATCTTTTCTTGGTCACACCTAAAAAAGACCCCGCCCCTAATTAGAATATAACCCCGCCCACTTGCCAAAATGTGTCCCTATTTAGTATTTTGCAATGTTAGCAACTATGCCTGTGCAGCCGTTTACCTATCTATTGAAAGCTATATGCCACAGACTGGTGCCAATAGGTAATTTAATTTATTTCCTATGCATCTAATTTCCTGTTTTCTGACTTTGTATTCTTTGGCCTGATTTATAAAAGATCCTTATTCCCTTTTGCAGCACTGCAGCTATATTGTGACATGGTTTTAAACCATTCATGAGGCTTAGACAGCGCTTGAGATATATACATTAATCATGGTATGTTGGGGCATGCATATGCATGTATACTTACCTCTATGTATGGTCCTTTGTGACCAACACACATCAACATCTTCTGTTTCTGTTTTTGCTGTAGTGTTCTGTTTTGACCGTTTGATTTTTTGTATGCAGACCTAATATCATATAAACCCTTTTACAACTGTGAGGCTCCCATGCCCACAGGGACAGACTTGGTGTCATGAGTCGCATGTGAACCCTGGGTAGGGGGATATTTTCTGGGGATGGTAACCATGCATGACCCTATGATGTATCTATTATATGTTTATCCCATTGAACACTGTTTATGTTCTCTATGATGACTAATTTACTCTCTCTCTTCATTGTAGTTTGGTGACATATGCTCTATTATACTATACCCTGCTGCACACACTCCTGAGGAAGCGGTACACAAGATTGCAAAACATGTAGAGTATTATTCAGATGGTATAGGATGTTTTCTGTATTTATCAGAGCTATTATACAGATGGTATAGGATGTTTTCTGTATATATCACTCTAACCATGATTTTGAGAGCCACATTTGTAACTAAATGTGTTTTGTCACAACTTCATGTCCTTTTTTTATGAATGGTTTTATAATTTTGTATAATTAAATTTTATATTGTTTACTCCAAGTTCTATGGTACCATGAAAGTCCATTCTGGCCTCTTTATTCTAATACTGTCATTTTCACGAATTAAAAAAAAAAAACTTCTGTGTGCGAGCACGCAGGGACGGGTCGCTTTAAATTTTTTTTTTGTTTGTTTATTTTACCTTTATTTTTGTATTTTTACACTGTCTCTTTCATTTTTTTTGATCACTTTTATTTCTATTACAAGGAATGTAAACATCCTTTGTAATGGGAATAGTGCGTGCCAGGTACTCTTTATGGAGAGATGTGGGGTCAATAAGACCCCATATCTCTCCTCCATGCTGGAAAGACTGAGATCAGAAAAAAATTGAATGATCCCGGCCTTTCCAGCCGCATCCATGGCTTTGTTTAGTAAAGCCAGGCCAGACGTGACGTCATAACATCGTGCCTGGGCCTCCGAGGATCACAGAGATGACTAGTAACCAACTTCTGGTGTTGAAGGATTCATTCTCCGGGTCGCCGATTATACAGGCGAGCCCGGGGAAGCACCGGAGGGCGGCTGGAGGGGGGATGTCCCATCCCGCTGCCTGTAAGAACAATGAAGCAGCTGAACTGCCACTATGATCATTCTTATGGTGTAGGGCAGGGATAAGCAATTAGCAGACCTCCAGATGTTGCAAAACTACAAGTCCCATCATGCCTCTGCCTCTGGGTGTCATGCTTGTGGCTGTCAGAGTCTTGTTATGCCTCATGGAACTTGTAGTTCTGCAACAGCTGGAGGTCCACTAATTGCATATTCCTGGTGTAGGGAATCGCAGACCGGAAAGAATGATATCTGGATGATGCCTGTAGCTGCAGGCATCATTTAGATATCACCACTCAAAGTCCAGGACGTCAATAGACGGCCTACGGGCGGGAAGTGCTTAGAATGCAAAGACCAGCGATGAAAGCTGTCTTCTTCTTCTCTCTCTCGTTGATCCCAGCTAAATGGCAAAGAAAACGGAAGACAAACTTACGTAACGTATCATCTCTGCTCTTTTTTTCTAAATGCTCTCTAATATTCTTAGATTTCTATGTTAGTGTTCTATTTTCCTTGCAAATAAATATGACCTTTGTAGTTTTAGCATTCTGTTTATTTTTGTAGCTAATATTGTTATTCTATTATCACCATTAATATTAACAAAGCTTTGATAGACTAGCTAATTATTGGAACAGACAAGATAATACATATTTATAATTTTTTAAGGCCCGGAAGGATTTCCCACGTTAGGACCAGAGCACTTTTTGCGATTCGGCACTGCGTCGCTTTAACTGACAATTGCACGTGCAACGTTGTACCCAAACAACATTTGTGTCCTTTTTTACCCAAAAATAGAGCTTTCTTTTGGTGGTATTTGAAAGTAGAAAGGATCCCCCAATGGGACTTTATAGGGCACAAACTCTTCAAAGAGCAAAAGACTAAAGTAAAATAAAAAAAGTTTATTGATACATTTTTTAAAAAATACATCTTTTTGCGCAGAGGGACCTAGAGCGAGCAGGTGATAAACTTCAGACCCATGGCGATATGCTCACTTTTGTGAGTCTGGGTTCCCTGAGCAGTCCCTGATTAGACTTTTGTCAGCAGGCTTCAATGGGCTCTTTTGGACCCATTGTTTCTATTTGACTTTATGCAATCTTTTTAACATATGGTACAAATTTATGCGCCATTCAAAAGCGCTCACCCTCGCTCTCCCTGGTCCCTCCAGTGATTTCCCTCATAATTCTTATTTTCATGACTGTGATGTCCCGCAACCAAACATCCAACACCTACCTGACCGTCTAATAACTGGACTATCTTGTCCCTGTACTCCCTGGCAATTATCATTGGGTGCTACTTTTTGAAACAGCTCCTACACGCTATTGGACATCACACTTAGACCTTTTGTTGTTTACACCATCATATTTCTCCTGTTACATGTTCTCTGTGGACCGAGGCATGACTAAGCTATTTAAATTCACATGCCCTTCTGATTGATACCTTGAGTAGATGAGGATTTTAATGTGACCACTTACCCCTGAAGAAGAACTTTCGAAACACGTTGGGCTTTGTCTGCCACCTAGTGGCAATACAAGTGGTCTAAGTGTATTTGTATTTTAATTGTCACCAGTATTATTTCTTTCAATGATTCAAATGTTTTGTATGTTACCCCTTTTATGTCAGTTTTTGTTCTATTGTATGCTTATTGTGTACCCCTAGATGGCTGACCTTCCATCAAGGTCATGTCTTTTTTTAAAAATGTATAAATAAATTTTTTCTATTATACTTTAGTCTTTTGCTCTTTGAAGAGTTTGTGCCCTATAAAGTCCCATTGGGGGGTCCTTTCTACTTCATATACCTTATTAGGGATGTGGGTAACTCTTTGATATCTCAGACTCAGAATGCAGCACTAATTAAATCACATTTTGGTGGTATTTGATCACCTGCGTCATTTCTGATCACTGCTATCAACAAAAAAATTGTGAGAATTTTGCAAAATAAACAATATTTCTTACTTTTTGCTAAAATACAAATCCAAAAAAATTATAAAAAAATTAGTTTATTCATCCGTTTTGGCTGATTTATATTCCTACCTCATACTTTTGGTAAAAAAAAAATCTCAATCGGTGTCTATTGATTCGTTTGTGCAAAAGGTGCCGCGTTTACAAACCATGAGAATTCATTTCTAGCGTTTTTACAGTTTTTTTTTTTTTTACTAGTAATGGTGGCGATCTGCAATTTTTATTGGGACTTTGATATTGGGGCGGACATGTCGGACATTTTTGACACTTTTTTGGGACCAATGAGATTTATACAGCGATCAGAAATTTAAATATCCACTGATTACTGTATAAATGTCATTGGCAGTGAAGGGGTTAACCTGCAGGGGGAGATCTAGGGGTTAACTGTGTTCCCTAGGCGTGTTCTAACTGTGAGGGGGCTGGGCTACCATGGGCATAAGAGATCTAACTGATCCCAGTGTAAGGGATCAGTAGATCTTTTAAATGCCCACTGACAGCGCTGTGTTTACATCGGTGGTTCCCCATTCTTCCTCTCTGCCAGGAAATCATGTTTTGCTGGCGGAGATCGAGTCCGCCCGACCCACGGCTACACTCCTGCGGTGGGCACAAGAGCGCACCGCCGGCTACAGAGCGAGGCGCCGTTTATAGATGGTGATTTGCAGGGAGCTGCTACTCTGCAGCAGTAAAATTATGCGAGCCGGTCGTGAAACCGGTAAAGTATGAGGAAGCTAAAACCACCCCTTGTTTATTTCATTTGGCACCCCAGAAGAAAGAAAGTCTGCATGGAACCCAAACCTTAATATATTGTTGTTTTGAGTTCCTATATGCTAAGAAGTCCAGAATTCTACAAGGGACCAGAACCGAAGGCATTCCTCTCTGCTGTGGTCAGGATTTGCGCTGGTTCGTGAAGTCTGAAGCTCTGTTTGAGTGGTACTGAAGGTTCTGTGAAATACTTTGTCGGTGAGCGAATATCTGGTGAGTATAAAACTTTTGTATCTTTGGCTGGTATATGTGTATGTGTTAAATTGTATTGTATTGTTGATGCAATTGTTTTAGGCCTGTTTAGCTGTTCAGTTGTGTGCGGGGCTGAAGGACTGATCACACTTGGTTAATTAATGTGCCCTGTAGAGCTATAGGATAAGCCTGACATCTTTGAGAGAAATATAGATTATATTTTATATTTTTTTTAAGTAGCTTTCTGCTTCAAAACAAGATCAATATGGCCTAAGAGCTGAGACCCTGGTGGGGATCAGAGATTGAGGGTTGCAGTCAATGGTGGTAAGGAGAGATTATAACACTAGTTTGATAGTGTGCCTCTCCTTGTGGGACTTTAAATTCCAGCTGAGGTTTGGAACAGCTTTGTCTATGTGTGTGCGTCTGTTGTGTTAATTGCGTCAGCAGCTCTGTGCAGACTAGTCAGGCAACTTTCAGCGTGAACATAATTAGCATGTTAATGGAGGTTGTTGACCACTTTCTTAAGAAATATGCCTGTGTCAGTTTCAACAGTTCTGCAGAAGATGTGTTAATTCATCAATTTAATGATTTAGTAAAGCAATGTGATGTTCAAAATAATAGAATAAGAAATAAACCATCATCTAAGAAAGTTAAGAAAGCGAGAATGGCGAATGTGGTATGCATGCTGTTGAGAATGAAGGAGATTGCTGAGCAGAAAGAGATGCAATGGTATGCAGCTAAAGCAGTGGTTCTCAACTCCGGTCCTCGGGCCCCCCCAACAGGCCAGGTTTGCATGATAACTGAAATACATCACAGGTGATAGAATTTTACTGCTCAGTGATTGCAGTATTCTAGTCTACATCTCCCCAAGGTAATACTTAAAATCTGGCCTGTTGGGGGGGGCCGAGGACCGGAGTTGAGAACCACTGAGCTAAAGGAACAAAAACAAAGTTTGAGTAAAAACATATTAGCAATAGCTGCAAATGCATACACAGATGTTTGTGAATGTGATGAACTGAGAGATGGGAATGAACAAGTGGTAACTGAGAACTGTGCATTGGAACAGAAAATGGATGAATTGGAAGAAACATGTAAACTAAGAGAAAGGTGTATTGCCTCTTTAACCAGTACAGAACCGCGCTATAGCCGAAAGAAGGCAACAGCGCGGCTCTGAAATTCCGGGAGGACGCCCATGGACGTCCTGCCTCGTGCACGCTCCCCGCGCGCACTCGCAGCCTGCGGCGGCGCGCTCTCGCGTGTCCGCCCGAGAACCGCCGATCACTTGTAGCAGCCTCAGAATGGGGAACCGCCGATGTAAACACGGCGGTTCTCCGTTCTGTGAATGGGACATGACAGATCTACTGATCCCTTTCACTGGAATCAGTTAGATCTGTTATGTCCCGACCAGCCCATCCCCCCCACAGTTAGAACACACCCAGGGAACACTGTTAACCCCTTCACTGCCCTCTGCAGGTTAACCCCTTCACTGCCAATGACCTTTATACAGTAATCAGTGGACATTTAAATTTCTGATCGCTGTATAAATGTCATTGGTCCCAAAAAAGTGTCAAAAAGTCCGCCCCAATATCGCAGTACCGATAAAAATCGCAGATCGCCGCCATTACTGGTAAACAAAAAAAATAGTAAAAACGCCATAAATCTATTCCCATAGTTTGTAGACGCAATTGCTTTTGCGCAAACCAATCAAAATACGCCGATTGCGGTTTTTTTTTTTCAAAAAATATGTAGAAGAATATATATTGGCCAAAACTGATGAAAAATTTTCAATTTTAATAGCAAAAAAGTAAAAAATATTGTTCTTTTTTCAAAATCACCGCTCTTTGTTTGTTTGTAGCGCAAAAAATAAAAACCGCAGAGGTGATTAAATACCACCAAAAGAAAGCTCTATTTGTGAGAAAAAAATAATAAAAATATTGTTTGGGTACAGCGTCGTACGACCGCGCAATTGTCATTCAAAATGCGACAGCGATGAAAGCCTAAAATTGGTCTGGGCAGGAGGGGGGTTTAAGTGCCCAGTAAGGAAGTGGTTAAAACAGAGAGGCTGAGAATGAGCATATTATAATACTGCTTAGGAGGGAGTTACAGGAGGCCCAGGCTGTCATAATGGAGTTATCAAAACCACCCCTTATTTATTTCAGCTGCGGTCGTGGTGCAGCACAACAAAAATTATACCATAAGTTGTGTTTGACAGACCAAATGTGTTTGACAGACCAAATGTGACCCATTCAAGGGAATAGGGCCACACCTCAAACTTCCTGGAATAGTGTGTAGCCAGGTGCTTCTCTGAGAATGGAGAGTGAAACACTGGCTGCAGCTGCGCTCTGTACCTGCTCCTCTAAGGTTCTCAACTGGTTAACAGATTTATCAGCAAGAGTTCAATAGACTGAGTCAGCCAGTACTGCATTGTGGGAACTGTAGTCCAGAGGAGAAACTCTACTGTACTCGAGCTTTAGAACTGCATTTCTTAAAGGACAATTGCCAGGAGGAGGGGAAAGAGCCGCATTTTGTCAGGCTGTAGAGGCTACAGCTTCCTCCTTTCATCACTGTCCAGTGTGCACCACCACTGTTGCATAATGGCAGTGTTACATACCTGGGAGGTGAGCCAGACGGTAGAAGGAGACCTCTCCTACAACTCCGGCTCGCGGGCTGCTGGAAGTGACACAGCAACCACGGGAGCACGGCGGGTAAGAGTGCCTAGTCAGTCCCAGGAACAGCGAAGCAGGAAACTGGATCATCCGGCTGAACAGCAGAGCAGGATGCTGGAACAGACTGGCTGGACAGCAGAGAAGGATGTTGGAACAGACTGGCTGGACAGCAGAGCAGGATGCTGGAACAGACTGGCTGGACAACAGAGCAGGATGCTGGAACAGACCGGCTGGACAGCAGAGCAGGATGCTGGAACAGACCGGCTGGACAGCAGAGCAGGATGCTGGAACAGACCGGCTGGACAGCAGAGCAGGATGCTGGAACAGACTGGCTGGACAGCAGAGCAGGATCAGGCAGGCTGGATTAGCAACGGGCGGGCAACAGCAGACAAAAGGAGAAGGCAAAGGCAGGTCACAAGGCAGGCCGGGTCAAGGTCTCAGAAAGCAGGTACAGGAACACAGGTTAACAGGAACGCAGAAGCTGCAGAGCAAACAGCAATGTTCAAGTGCAGAATCCCTATTTAAATAGTCCTTCTGGCGCCAACATTGGTGACAACCGTGCGCATTGATGCGCACGTGTGCATGCGCATTGGCGCGCGAGTGCGCCGGGATGAACGGATTGTCCCGTGGGCTTCCTGACAGGCAGCCTGGGCAGGATCCAGGGCGCTGAGTCCAGATGTGCCAACAGCCACCTTGGTGCAGAGCAGAGTGTGAACTAATGGCTGTGTGTGACCACATGGTGAGCTGCAATACCGCTGGAACTGGTGACCCGCTGCTGTGGAAATTAACAATCGGCTGATAGGAAGGTTAAGTCCTTAAGGAACTGACCATACAACCATCTTGTAGCTTATTGCTGCCTGCAGGCTCGACTGGAACTATTCAACTGTGCAACAATGGTGCTATTGGGCCTCAACGCTAGCTGAAGAGTTAGAACTAAAGACTGTCCCTTTACAGCTGTTACACAGAGACCTTCACTTATTTTTTATGTTAAGAGATACCTCTCAGGGGACGCTGCACCATATCCTAGCCATTCTCACAGAGTGTACTCTAGACTATGCAAAATATGATTGATGGTGAATCAAAAAAAGAAACTGTAAATGGAACCTCAATGCCGTAAAAAACTCAGATTTATTGATATATTATTAAAATTATATAATATAGCAACCAGTGAAGCAATTGAATTAAAATATGACAACGTTGTCAAGAGCTGTTTAAAGTGACGTCACCAACCACATCACACCATGCATCACCACACACATAACTTGCAGATCTTATAAGTGGCCCCCACACTATAGACCAAACCTCATGGTCGGATGTATGGCATTGCAGACTGACTTTAAAGTGCAAATTATCTTGTAGTGGGAGTCAGAGCCAAAAAAGCCTTGTACATGTTAAGTCCCAGCAGCGTGAGATGAAGTGCCTATGTGCAAATGAAAGTTCATGGGTGCTGGTGAGTGTCTCTATGAATACTCATGGGAGCAGGGGCGTCCTCCCTGCTTCAAGCAAATGTTCATCACTTACTAATGGTTCTGAACGGCTGGGCAAGCACAAGACTGGCTAGAGCACCCTGTGTGAGTTTTGGATCACCTGTGTATGATTACAAGTATCTGCTCACCGATCCCATTAACGACCGTAGATGGTATAGAGTGTTCATCTCTCAGCAGAGCCAGTAATACTGTACCTCGACGTCTGGGAATGGGTCATCCGAACGTGTCGCTAAGCCGTTTGTTGCTCCGTACAACCATTCGTGCACCAAGCTTCAAACGCTGCAAGTGTCCCTGGGTGAAGGCGTGGGGTGGTCAGCGTCACCAAACAGCCAGGGGTGACATCGTGCTGATGCGTTTCGTTCAGCCAATCCTGAACTTCCTCAAAGCTGGGGGTGGAGTTGACAAACGTGCCTTATATTTTATTCACAAAGGATGTAATACATATTAGTGGCCACTAGATGTCATCCACACTTATTCTCAATTCAAACGTCCCATTCATACAACATACACTGAAATGTATTCACAACCAGGACAGATTCTTATAGTAAGACAAATAAATCCCTCAGACCCAACAAAGAGGAAAAAAACCCCATTGGACCTGAATGAGAGGAAAAACCCCGGATATCACCGAGGAGAATAGCATGTTCCATTTTAATTACATCCATTCTTTTGCTGCTGTTCAGCGGGGCAGGAAGGGGGGTGGGTGGCGGAGGCAGAGAGAAGACAAAGCGCCGCAATCTGCTTTAGCTATAAAACATGAAGAAACTTTCCCCAGCACGGCGGGACTCTTTCTTCATTTTCGGGTGCGCAGTAATCTCCTGTCATTTGCGACAAGTACATTTAGTTCCGGTCTCTTCTATATCAATCCGCCGGGCAGACAGGAACTACATGTACTTGTCGCAAATAATAGGAGATTACTGCAGCAACGCCCAAAAATGAAGAAAGAGTCCCGCCATGCTGGGGAAAGTTTTCTTCATGTTTTATGGATAAAGCTTGCAGATCACAGCGCTCTGTCTTCTCTCTGCCTCCGCCGCCCACCCCAAAAGAAACCTGGGGACAGCCGTATGGGCTGTTCCCCCTGATGGTGCCTCCTCCAGGAATTGTAGCGCAGGGTTTGCTCTGACTGGGGATCGCTCAGTGACCCCAGCCCCAGTAGCCATCCCCAGCCAGTAGCCAGCCCCAGGATAAGGAGCCAGGACCAGTAGCCAGCCCCCAGGACAAGTTGCCAGCCCCAGTAGCCAGGACCAGTTGCCAGCCCCAGTAGCCAGCCCCAGGATCAGTAGCCAGCCCCAGGACCAGTAGCCAGCCCCAGGACCAGTAGCCAGCCCCCAGGACCAGTAGCAGGACCCCAGGACCAGTAGCCAGCCCCAGTAACCAGCCCCCAGGACCAGTAGCCAGCCCCAGAACCAGTTACCAGCCCCAGTAGCCAGCCCCAGGACCAGTAGCCAGCCCCAGGACCAGCAGCCAGTCCCCAGGACCAGTAGCCAGCCCCAAGGACAAATTGCCTCCCCCAGACCAGCAGCCAGAACCAGGACCATAAGCCAGGACTTTTTTTTTTTTTTTGCGGAAAAATTAATCATAATTATAATAACTCAATAATAATATTCGTTCATCCATTACTCCATCATTCATCCACTACTACATCACTACAAGGACCAGCAGCCAGAACCAGTAGCCAGCCACAGGACCAGCAGCCAGCCCTAGGACCAGTAGCCAGCCCCAGGACCAGCAGCCAGACCCCAGGCCCTAGCAGCCAGACTCTTGACCCCAGCAGCCAGACCCTTGGACCAGCACTTAGGTTCCAGCAGCCAGAGCCTAGCAGCCAGGCCCCAGCAGCCAGACCCCAAGTGCCAGACCCTTGGCCCCAGCAGCAAGGCCCCAGGACCAACAGGCAGACCCCAGGCCACCTTAAATGACATCCTTCATTAGAAGACTCTTCAGAGGAGGAGAACCCCCACATACCCCTTCCTTTTCTCTCGTCTACCTATATATACCTCACCTCCCCCACCCTACCTCAAAAGATAGATGACAAGTAGCTCCACATACCCACCCCCCTCTCTTCCCTCCCTCCCTATACACTTCTTACCCATCACTTATCTCTCCCCGCTTCTCTGGACCTTAAATTCTCTTATGTCTTCACCAAGTAAATATTATACCCTACCATTGCAAAATTGCAATTTACATCTATCCAATGGCAGAGGACAGTGCCACGTAGGTGGTGCGGATTGATGGTACCTTCCCCCCGGGCACAGTTTGCACCCATTAGGGATGTCCGAGAATAGGGTGAGAGCGACTAAATTCTGCATCATGGCGGGGCTCTTACTGCACCCATTAATTGTTTAACCTAAATATTCTGTTCATGTGCTTCTTCTATTGATAATTTGAAAAATTCATCTCAATGTTTATTCTTTTGTTTAGGAAAACGTATACAATGTTCTTATGACATGTATGTACAGAATTCTTATTCCACTGAAAATTGTCAATAAAAATATGGTAATAGAAAAGAGAAATTTACTCATTTCTGTCATTGGGTTTGACAGTGCAATGACAGGACCGTGCAGTGCAATGACAGGCTGTTAGAGGCTGCAACTATTCATCACCAGCAATTACCTGCAGTAATTGTAGCTGGATGCACACAGAGTGCATCCAGCCATGATCACCAAAGGTAAACACTGGCTGTGCAAACAGTCATGAATAACTGTGGACACTGGCCGGCTGTCATTGCACTGTATGGGCTCAATACTTATAGCTATCCGTTTACTGTTGTCAAACCGAGCAGCAGGAATAAGTAGATTCTGACTGCTGAAATTTGCACTGTGACTAAACACCTGTGCAAATGCAGCCTAGTGTTCTGTCAAAAGAGCCAACTCATCAAAATCTCCAACCATGTCACGAGTTACCTGTTTTCACAGAACACCGGCAGCATATACACTACGGTACACGACGAGCTGGCTGTTTTGACAGAACACCGGCTAAGGAGGAAAAAATTTGTCACAGCCTTGAAGGCGGCCATGTTGTTGGTAATTAGCAGGCAGACTAACAATGTTTAGTCATGATATCATGTACGGTAGTGTATACGCTGCCCGTGTTTTGTAAAAACAGGTAACTCGTCGAACTCTCCAAATTTACAAAATTACTGCATTGGGAGAGTCATCGGAAGTGACGTAATTGGAGATTTTGACGAGTTGGCTCTTTTGACAGAACATCGGTTCCCTCATCTCCTGACCCTCTTTGACACGTTAACATGCTTCCTCACCTCCCTGCAAAGAAATTCTTCCTGACAACCTCTGCCATCTCACCTCCCCAAACAAGTCTCCGGACATTAGCTCAGCTCACATCCCCTTCTTCGGAGCAATGCACCCAGTGTCAAGAGCAGAAGTTGGCAATAGATGTGCTCTGCCTCAGGGTCTTTCTGCAGCTGGCATTGAAGAGACAAGGGAGAGTGCGCTGGAGAATGTTGGGGGGGGGGGGGTTGTGATACACAGAAAGGGGATTCAATACCCAGTGGCGTGCATATTTCACTTTTCGGGTTTTAGGGAACAGCTGCTGTCCCCACGGCCCTGATGCCGAGACAGCTTACTAAATATTGTGACTGTCCTGGCAAATCCAGGATAGTTGGCAAGTATGGAACAGTCACCATGTGAAAAGGGTATATGAAATGAAATTATTTACTGGTAGACTCAAAAGGCAGTAAAACAGATAAGACTGAGGTCGAGAAAAACACAACCTGCTGTGTCATCGCTAGTTCATCATGAATGCCACTTTGATTTTACCCATACTTCCACTTTAAATAAAGCAAAAGGGTTTAAAGGGTAGGTGATAGTAAGTTATCCTCAGTATGAAAGTACCATGGTAGTTGTCGTTTGAGATACACTGTAATGTTATTTCAACATTGTCACTAAACCGTATCCAATCCAGCTAAATAGTTGGGTCACTTCCACTGGAGGTGGAAAAGATCCAATTAATTACCTGAAGAGCTGGATGTCATTGTGTTTCTGTGTAATCAAGAAGAATGATCTTGTTGTTCAGATCTAAAGTCAAACATAAGGACGAGTCTATTCATGGGTATTATAAATAATATTGCAGCATAACTGAAGGACGTTGGCCTTCCTAGTTAATTCAGCAATTTAGACCTGTGTGATAGAAATAAATCTTAGAAAAAAATGTTGAAAAACTGGAAGATCAAGCCAGCAATATCTGAGCAATGTAATTTCAAAAGTAAACATACATTGCAAAACCAATGGAAAGCAAACGGTGTGAAACCTGTTTAAATGCTTATTGATTAAGCCAAATCATACAGTGAGACAGATTTGAATGGCAACTAAAGCAACCTCACAATTACTTCCTAAAAGTGAATGTGTCTGTTAAGGGGATCCTGTTATCAGAAAATGGATGTCAGCAACCACCTCCCCATATATGTGTATTCAGTTGTGGTATTGGGGAGATTAAACTCGTGTAGTAGGTGCTTTTTAATGAGTTGCCCAGATCAAACTGTATATTAGGGCACGGCAGCCCTACCCCCACTTTTATTAAATAAATCACAAAGAACATCACACACAACCTGGCGGATGTTTTTACACCAGGGGCAATTAATTGGCCTCATGGAACATGCTCTGATACTCAGCTAACAGCCCTATTCCATTGAATTGAGTGGTGAATTGATAACTATTGATAACTATTAATTCTTTCAACCTTGCCAAATACTTACATTTTGTGGCTCTGCTCTCTTCATAGGGGGCTCAGTTGCTGATCATACTACTTTATTGATTTTATAATCTGTGGTCTCATCCATACTAGAGCCTTTGCTGCTTTGTATCTTCCTGAAGAAGCTGGTGTTGACCCGTGAATCACGTTGGAGAAAGTAACAAGTTATCTATGCTGTATATGGGATAAGGTGATATGCCATTTGTGCTGTATATGACTATATTAAGTTGTTACATGTAGGATTCAAATGAACAAGCAAAGAGGGGGAGTTGGGGACTTGGAATGAAGCATAGGGAGGGAACCAGATGCTGGTAAAAAGTATATCGTTTATTGATACAATGTATAGTCCACATGTAAAAAGTCAAATCAGATATACTGAATGTAAATTGTAAACATCATAATAACACATATTACATAGGAGAAAAACATGTAAGCTGATGTTGTTCCACATTACAGAAATGGCTCTCCAAAATACATCACATAAAATTCTTTAATTCTTAAAAACCATGTGTGCATGCATCTGTGTAAGCTCTACATGTTTCGAGGATAAAACCACCTCGCCAGGAGCAGATGCATGCAGGATACAATATCTATAAAACAAAAGGGTTTTAAATGTGTGTAAGACTCATAGCATATGATAACTCACCCCCTATAAGGGGAATGTGTATAGGCACATCCAGAGGAATGGGGAGAAACACATGGAAAGGGAGTAAAACCTCCCTACTTACATGTAAAACTCAATATCTCCAAGCGTGGACTGCTAGGATTCAACACTAAGACTGTGTACCAGATGATGAATAATTTGACTAATTTTTATTTGTGAATGTCTTGTTTTTAACTATATCTTTGTATTTAATACAATTTACAATTTTTACAAATATGTAATTGTGGTACAGTTAAAGTCCTATTACATGATTAGTTAGGGTTGACTTCTGTTGATTTTATTAAATAAAACGGTAGGTTCACCTAGACATCAGTTGCCCATGGAGGTGTTCTTCCACATTAAAGCTGAGCTCCACCCAAAAGGGGAAGCCCCACTTGTTTGCTCCCCCCCCCCTCCGCTGTCACATTTGGCACCTTTCGGGGAGGAGCGGGTACCTGTTTTTGACAGGTACCCTTCCCCACTTCTGGAAGACAGGTACACAAAGAGGGG
>BLSH010390804.1:399998-447846 GCA_018402905.1 Glandirana rugosa | reverse complement strand
TACTATAGAAATAAAAGTGAAGTGTGGGTCGACTTCTATAAAAGGTGTAGGTTCTTTGGAAATTATACAAGGCGGAGACGAGACCGGATGCGTATTTAAAATGGTTTTCATTTTAGGAGAGGGAATGGGAGTGAAGAACATCTTTTCTAGGGAAAGAAAAGATGTTGTGTGTGAATAACAGATGTGCAATCATTAGCGGCAATAAGAAAAGTGACACAGACTAAAAAGAAGTGTGAAGATAGTGTGTTTGAAAATACAGCATTGAGAAGAGCATGCATATGGTTTCGCTCTTCACACACAGTTTGCAGATGTTTTCAGAACAGTGATATTACATTATTATATTATTTTCCTATTTTGATGCTGAGGTATGTGATATGAGATTTTGCTATCTGAAAAATGGAAGATGCTGCCCACGAGGGAGTTTGGGAGAGGGTAAGGGAGAGGATTTTACTTTTGGTAAAATTTATGCGTAGGCCAGAGCAGAGGCGGAACATATTAAAGGTTTCTTGGATGTGGAAAATATCTTCAGCTGGGTGTGAAGTGAAAATAAAGATATCATCGGAAAAAAGGTCAGTTCTTAATTCATGTGAACCTATTTTTATGGAAAAAACCTGGAGCGTGGTTCTATTGCTAAGCTAAAAGAGTGTGGAGAGAGGGCATCCCTGCCTGGTCCCCTTATACAAATGTATTCTATTGGAGATAAGTCCTGCAGCTACCACGTTTGCCGAGGGGTTAGAGAACATCGTGGAGACAAGTTGGGCGAAGGGCTCTGAGAAACCAAATGTGGACAGAACCATGCTCAGCCACTGGAAGCTAACGTTATCGAATGCTTTTTCCGCGTCAAGCGTTATAATGGCCAAATCCCCTGTAGAATCCTTACCATTTCCAGCACCGTGAGTACTTTCCTGATGTTTGAGGTGGCAGACCTGCCTTGTGTGAACCCTGCTTGGGATGGGTGAATGAGGGAAGGCATTATCAGCGCCAGTTTGTTCGCTATTATTTTAGATAGTATCTTGGAGTCCAAATTTAGCAGAGATATTGGGCGATAGGAGCCAGGGTCTGTGGGGTCTTTCCCTTTCTTGGGGATAAGTTAGATAGGCTTGGTGTCTAGTGGGAAGGTATGGGCCTCCATCTAGAATGTTTTGATACACCGACTGGAGAGTTGGTGCCACTGTATCGTTTATTGTTAATTCTTTGTTAGTTGTTGGGGCATTTAATTGCGAGAGAAGCACGCTAGGTATACTAGGTAAAGTGACCGGATGTAGAAAAGAAGAGGCCTTCTCTTCATTTATTGGGTCTTCCTGGTATAATGATTTGTAAAAGTCCTCAAGCACACGGTTAATTTGTGTAGGGGACGTTAGTAAGGTGCCCGATTTGTCTCTGAGGGCCGTTATATGTGTAGGTGTGTAAGGGTCTTTGCAGAGGAGTTTCCCTGGCTTATTTCCGTATTTGTGGTACCTATAATCTTGGAGAGATTGCTGGATTTTCTCCTGTGTTCCTGCCCAGAGATCAAAGCAGTCCTTGGCCTTTCGCCAGGCCTCTCTATGAGTCTGGGAGTTATCTTTGGCCAGATTTCGTGGTATTCATGGTGGACTGTCTCGAACAACCGATTTGCCTGTCTCCCAGAAAGGATTTGGGTTGGAAATGTGTTCTGCATTGGTTGTAGAAAAATCGGACCAGGTATCCACAATTAGCTGCTTAAGTGTTTGGTCGTTGGCAAGATAGGAAGGTAATCTCCAGATTATTGGGGTGTTCTGAGGGGTCAAACCTGTGAACTGAACCAATATTGGGGCGTGATCCGAATTTGCATTATCGTGTATTTGTGGGTCAGTGGCGTAGGTGAGCAGAAGGGAGTTGAGGAAAATGTAATCTATCCTGGATAGGGAATTGTGTGGGTAGAAAAAGAAGGTGAAATCCCTGCCTGCAGGATTGGTTAGTCTCCAGTAATCCGCAAAGTGAAGGCTGTCCGCCCGCTGATCTAGAGAGGTTGATCACTCTAATCGACTAATGCTATTATGATGATTGTCTGCTAATCTGTCTTCGTGGGGGTCTGCTACCGAATTAAAATCTTCGGCCACCATAAGAGGTCGATGTAGATGTGGTGCTACATGAGCCAATAGATCTTGGAAAAAAAATTTTGATGGTGGGTTAGGAACGTACACGTTTGTTAAAGCCCATTCTCTGAGTTGGTTAAGAGTATGTTGTATGGAAGATTTTTATTGATTAACAGTAAGATCCCGGCCTTGCCCTTGTTGGCTGGAGAGCCAAAAACTTTGCCTACCCAGAGCTTTTTCATACGGATAAAATCCTCAGTATTGAGGTGTGCTTCCTGCAATATAACTATATCTGTTTTCAGGTGTTTAAGATGTCGGAGAACTGCCATATGCTTATTAGGCGACCTGAGACCCTTAACATTCCATGAAATTATTTTCATGAAGGTTCTAGGTTGATGGGATCTGTCTGTCATGTCGTGTGTTGTAGTAATGGTCAAGATTGGTAGCTGGTGATGTTGATGTAGGTAGATAGTATTTCTGTTGATTTAGGGGTGGAGGGGGGGTTGCGGCAAACAAGGTAGGGCGGATTGAACTTAGACAACGTAGGTTTGGATCTAAAGCTATGAGGAAAAACATAAAACATTCCCAGTGGAGCATGGACTTCACTTTTTCCTCATCTGTCTCCTGATCCTGTAAACAGCGTTACCATTAGATGCTGTAAATTCTGGCCAACGCAAAATTCTGTACCACCAAATTCAGCACATGCTCCAGGCAAGGGATGTGCGTCAAACCGGCTCGGCCCAGAGCCGCTACGAGATTTCGGCCATTGTCGCACACCACCAGGCCGGGCTTGAGACTCAGTGGCAACAACCACTCATTGGTCTGTTGTTCAATGCCCGTCCACAGCTCCTGCGCAGTGTGGGGTTTATCCCCCCAAACATATCCGTTTTAAAACAGCCTGCTGTCGTTTCCCCCTGGATGTGCTGATGTTGGTGGTGAAGGTGTTATGCTGAGCGGATGAGTAGGTGGTCGAGGAGGAGGAAGCGCAGTAGGAGGAGGCGGCAACAGGAGGCAAAAGAAAATGCCCTGCAATCCTCGGTGGTGGAAGGACATGCGCCAAATGGCTAGACGGCTCAGGCCCACCCGCCACTACATTTGGCCAGTGTGCAGTTAGCAAGATATAGCGTCCCTGCCCGTGCTTACTGGTCCATGTATCAGTGGTTATGTGGACCTTGCCACAGATGGCGTTGCACAGTGCACACTTGATCTTGTCCCCGACTTGTTTGTGCAGGGAAGGGATGGCTCACCTGGAAAAGTAGTGGCGGCTGGGAACCACGTACTGTGGGACAGCCACCGCCATCAGGTTTTTGAAACTGTCCGTGTCCACCAAATGGAATGACCGCATTTCAAAGGCCAGGAATTTAGAAATGCTGGCATTCAGGGCCAGGGATCGTGGGTGAGTAGGGGGGTACTTCCTCTTTCTCTCCAGTGTTTGGGAGATGGACAGCTGTAAGCTTCCATGGGACCATGTGGAAATGCTTGGGGACGGTGGCGGACATGGTGGCGTTGCTGTCATATCATCTGTTTGCTGGGTGGCAGGTGACACTGTCACTGTAGAGGTGGAGGAGGAGGCCGAGGCAGCAGCAGAAGAGGAAGCAGGAGGAGGCCGAGACATTTCTTGGATTTTGAGGTAATTATTCCAATGCAGCTTGTGCCTTGAATTTAGATGCCTGATCATGCAGGTTGTGCTCAGGTTTAGAACATTTATGCCCCGGCTCAGGCTATCATTGCACAGCTTGGAAACCACTCGTGTCTTGTCGTCAGCACATTGTCTGAAGAACTGCCACGCGGGGGAACGCCTTTGAGCTGCCTTTGGTGTGCTAGGTCCCTGGGTGCGGTGGGTAGTAGCAGGGATACTGTCTAGGGGACGCTCGCTCCGCTTTTGCAACCTGCTTCCTCTTTTGCTGTGCTGGTGCCTATGTGCGACCACCACCTCTTCGTCCAAACTGCACACGTCACTCGCATGACCCTCATTCCATGTGGTGTCTAGGACCTCATCATCCTCCACATCATCTTCCATCCACCCTTCATCACTGCCCTCCTTGTCAGTCTGCACACTGAGGCAAGCTGCAACAGTTGGCACCTGTGTTTCGTCATCATCAGAGACGTGCTGCGCTGGTGTTTTCATGTCCTCATCCTGCAACAGAAGTGGTTGGGCATCGGTGCACTCAATGTCTTCCACTTCTGGGGATGGCCCACGAAAAGCACACCAGAAGAGTCATCAAAAAGCATAAGAGTCTCTTGCAGGACTTGGGGCTCAGACTGCTTGGCTAATTTACAAGGGGCTGAGGTGAAAGACAGATGGCCATGGGGTTCAGGTGCCAACTCTGAGATTTCATCAAGGGACCGGGAGGGAGACAATGTGAAGGAACTGGAGGCATTGTCTGCCACCCAATCTACTATCACCTGTACTTGTTCTGGCCTCACCAATCGTTGAGGGGCATTCGGGCCTACCATATACCAGTGAAGGTTCTGTTGGCTACCTGAGGAAGGTGTTTCCCCTGTGCGTGTATATGGCACACCTCGACCACATCCTCTCCTTCCAACTGGAGGTTCACCAACACCACCAACACCAGCAGCACCAGCATCACCAGCAGCACCATGACCACGTCCCTTATTTGCTCTCCTCATTGTGCCCGCAAATGTAGCCCTATGTAAGTATTTATTAATACCAATTAATACCTTTTTTTTTTTTAAACACCAACGTAGACTGACTTTTTATTTTGGTGCAAGAAATGCACCGCTCACACCAACAGCTGGAAGCTCTCCCTTTAGAACTAGGAGATGATTTTTGAACAATAATCTGTCCCTCTAAGCAACAGCTGGAACCTGGCCCTGTAGTAGTAGGCAATGATTTTTGAACAATATTCTGTCCCTCTAAGCAACAGCTGGAAGCTCTCCCTTTAGAACTAGGAGATGATTTTTGAACAATAATGTGTCACTTACAGCAACAGCTAGAACCTCTCCCTTTAGAACTAGGAGATGATTTTTCAACAATAATCTGTCCCTCTAAGCAGAAGGCTCTACCTAGTGCAGTCAGATCGTTGTGTAATGCAGGGTTTGATCTGCAATCTGTCACTCAAAGCAGCAGTATGTGAAATCTCAAATTACTGCAATCTGTCCCTCAGAGCAACAGTAGTAGTAATCTCAGGATGCAGGATCAGATGTTAGAATGTCTGCAATCTGTCCCTCACAAAAACGCTGGCAGCTTCCTCTCCCTATACTAGTCAGAGTCTCAGAGAGCATGTGACTTCAGCATCAAGTGACTCCAGCTTATATAGAGGCTGGGTCACATGGTGCACTGGCCAATCACAGCCATGCCATTAGTAGGCATGGCTGTGATGGCTTCTAAGGACAAACCAGTGAAACGCTTGTTGATTGGCTGCCCTTCAGCTATTCAACATGCGCAATCAACTACCAGAACCCGAACCCGAACGTTTTTTTGAAATGTTCGTGTTCGGGTCCGGGTCCCGGACACCCCAAAGTTCGGTATGGACCCGAGCGTTACAGTCCGGGTTCGCTCAACACTACTCCGGGGAATAGTCAGCAAGAAGGAGCAGCTTATTTCCATCAATTTGTAGGGATTTGGAGTTGTGGAAGGAATTCAAGATATTGACCCTATGGGCATAATTCAGAAATCTGACGCTAACAGGTCTGGGTGTGCGTCTGTCATTGGAGGGCACTCCTAATGGTGGGCTCTCTTGACCGTGCATGGTAGGGTTTGGCCCAAGGCATTAGGGATGCGTGATGCACATATGTCGGCGAGCGTGTCTGCATTGTATGATTCAGGGAGACCCACCACCCGGAGATTGTTCCGTCTGGAGTGATTTTCCAGGCTTGTCAAAGATGAACTGCTGCTCTTGTTTGTACTGCTGATCAGTTGTGAAAGATGCCTGTGCCTCCTCTTCCAAATCAGACACACGGTGTTCTACCTCTGCCAGCCTCCTGGTCTGATCCCCTATCTCCTTTCTAAGCTGCGTGATGCCTGCAGCTATAGCTCTATCCACTGTGGCTGTGATCATGGGGGAAAGCAGTGTTGCAACTGCCTGAGCGAGTGCAGCCAGTTGATCCTCTGCTAACAGGGGAGGTGAAGCAGTTGCCAGTCTGCAGTCTATGGGGCCTGCAACGAGGTCTGATGTGACCGCTCCGTCCGCCATGTTGGATGAGTGCAGAGCTTGTGGGGTTGGCTCTGCGCTCTGTAGCGGCACCATTCTGAAGGATCCGTGGACTAAATATCTGTCCATCGGGTATTGCAGCTTGATGGTGGGGGGTGGATGGTGGGGTGGCTCACCGTCCGCGGGAGAGAAGTGACGGATTTACAAGCTGGTGATATGGAGCCATCGTTCCTCGTTCCATTCACATGGGGCGCCGAAACCAAAAGTTTGGGCCAATGTTTTTAATAATGCCCTCTACTTGTTTGTATCATCTACTAAAATCAGTAGAAGGCCATTTCTGACTGTTGTTCTTTTTTCTCTTTAGGTTGTAGTATTGTTCTCTATCCATATTTCTCAGCATTCTCCTAATCCCCTCTTATTGACCTTTCATACATCCTTTCTCAATCTATTCATAGCTGTAGCAAGCTGTATGTCATAATCTGTATATCGATTACAATTCTGTCATAATCTGACAACCTGACTCTTCTGTATGCTTTTTAACCTTAAGGGGTGGGGGCAGCATTTTAGAAGAGGCGAAGACTGATGGAGTCTGTAAGGGTACAATTGCCTTAACAAACCCATCTCCACCTGTAACAATGCACAGGGCCATCTACAAGTTGAAGGAATGCCTGCACCTGCATACAAATGCAAAGAGGGAGGGGATTGTGCTAGGGAAATTATTTCCCTGAAATAAGCTCATTTTCTAGCAAGTTCAAAGGCACATTCCTGTTTATGGTTGTTTTTTGAGTCTTTATTGGACAAGGCTATAATTATTAAGCAATGCTTTATGCCTATGATTCTTTTGCTCCTTTTAAGGGCGTTCAGACAACAGCCCATAAACGCCACTGCTCCTAAACAACAATAAACGTTCATGTGTGCATGGACACATAGGATAACATAGAGGGGCATTTATGGGCTGTTAAAAAAATGGCCAAATGCCCACAAATGATTGTTTATCAGCTTCAGTGTGTATGGTGCCTAATTGTTATTTTGTAATTTTCTAAAGTACTGCCAGCAAACACCAGCTGATAAATAACAAATGTGTGTGTTTTTAGTGAATTGACTTTAATGATTTATCTCATGTTTTCTTGCGGTAATTACCTCACATTCGATATTTTACTTTAATGAATTGACTGTTTTATTATCTAATGCGATATTTCCAAAAAATACGTCACGTGCCCCTCATATCACATGCGGTAACCTTTAGTTGATAACAGCCTAAGTGTGCATAAACACATAGGATAACATGATGGAGGGTTTAATAACTGTAGAAAAAAACATCTGCAGCTAAAAACAGCAGCTGTAAAAATGTCAAAAAACGTCCTGAGTGCATGAGGCCTTAGAGAATTAATCCCTAAACCACTTCCGGACCAGCATCGTCATGTGATGGCGGCCTCTGTGCGGTGGAATACCGTTGTCATGGTAGCAGATAGCTACCATAACCCCCGGTATTTTTTTTTTCAGCCGGCGATTCTACGTAAGATAAAAGCGGTCTCATCGGTGGATTCGCCACAAGATCACTTTTATCAGCGGCGGGAGAGGTGCCCCCTTCCCACCATTTTCCCATCATCTCCGCTGCTTATCCAACCCACTGGCAGTAGCGGACACTATCTGGTCAGTTCCCCCCCTGCACTGGAAGCCGAGTGAGCGGAATATGCTGCCCACTTGGCTCCATAGCATTGCAGGGCGGAAGCGACGTCACAAGTCACTTCCACCCATAGCTCTTAAAGGGGGCATTCTATTTTTTTCACTGCCATTTTTTTGTATTGCATTAAAGTGTAAATATGAAATGTGAGGTCTTTTTGACCCCAGATCTCATATATATATTTTTTTTTATTAAAGTTTTTTATTGAGAGTAGTATATCAAGTACATATGCATGATAAATATCTTTAGAACATGTATAATTAGAATCAAAACAGGGTAATGCAGTTCTATGACATATGGTCCTGAAGTATAGACACATAGCTAACCTCGCCCCAATGGGTGAGAATTTATACATTCAAGAGATCATGCATACATATTATTCCTGTCTGGTAGTCCAATGTAGAGACAAATATACAATATTTTCAGTGAAAGTACATGCACATCTATACCAGAGCATAGAGCGAAGAAAACCAAGTCTATATGTGTAGGCCTGTTTTCGGCTATACATCTATAGCCCTCATTACTCAGGCCTAGCAGTAGAAAGAAAAAAAAAAGAAAGGAAGGAAAACAAAGCACACAAACAGAGAACCTTCAATGGGAACAGGAACAAAAATCAACCAGCAAGCCTAGGGTATCATTAGGGATTAGGAATTATTGGGGGGGGGTTGTACAATGTCAGAGGCGGAAGAATGCGAGGGACCAAAGATAGAGGCATCCCACTTACACCATGTTTTATTAAATTGGGTCAAAGTATCTTCATTTACGGCTGTGATGTGTCCATGGTCTGTATCTCAGACACAGTGGAGGTGAGATGGCTCTGTGTGGGTATCTCTTCAGATTTCCAGTGCCTAGGAATTAGGCGTCTGGCTGCAGTTAGAATATGTGTAGCTAGATTTTTGTAACTTTTTGGTATATCCTTAAACGGAAGACCCAGTAGATAATGTATAGGGTCCAGATGTAGGTTTACATCCAGGACCTGTTCCAACACCCCTCGGACCCTGGTCCAGGACTTTTATATCTGGGAGCATGACCAGAAGACGTGCCAGAAGACCCAACCTCTCTAGAGCATCTCCAGCATGTTGCCAAAATAGATGGGTTAATAGTATGTAGGAGTGCCGGGGGGGGGGGGGGTCCTATACCAGTACATAATGATTTTATAAATGTTCTTCTTATACAGAACACATTTAGATGTTTTGGATGCATTTTCCCAAATCAGTCGCCAGTGAACCAGAGATATGGGACGTCCAAGAAAATCAGCCCATTTTCTCATGTATATATGAGTAGTAGTCAAGTCATGTGTATAGAAGTAGTAGTCAAGAGAAGTTGTACAGCGTAGATATCAGATGCGCCTGAGCAGGGCCCTGCATGGAGATGCGTTCAAAGTCTGTGGGCTGGTTTAGGGATAATGTGGGTCTCAATGATTGGAAAAAATGCTGAAATTGGAGATATGCATAAAAGGAGTGAGGTGGTAAGGTATCATGCTGTTTCCTTAACTGTTCAAAGGACTGCAGTTTACGAGTGATAGGGTAAATCAGATGTTGTAGTTGGAATATATTTGACTAGGCCCATGGGACTACATAATTGTGAGATAGACTATCAGGTATATCAGGATTATGTAGAATGTTTGTCAAATAAGAGCATGGGGGAATCAGGGCAGAAGCTTTGTTGCAATCCCGCCAGATTTTCTTCGTAAAAACCATAGGGTAGGTAAATTTGTAGAATTTAGTAAGGAAGAAAGATGGATTGGGTATATCTGGCCAAGCTCTATTTCTGTCCATCTGGTCTTTGGGAGCCTAGTCATCCAGGGCAGGGTCTGTCTGAGGTGGGCAGCTAAGTAATATTTTGTCATATCTGGGGCCCCTAGGCCTCCTCTGTCTCTGGGGACAAGAAGGATCAAACATCCTATCCTGGGTTTCCTGTTGTGCCAAATAAAGCTGAAGAAAAGAGACTGTAGATTCCTCAATTGGGCTGCTGGGACAGCCGCTGGAAGAGTCTCAAAAAGGTACAACAATTTTTGCAGAACAGTCATTTTTAGTACATTGATCCTGCTCAGGAAGGAGATATTGTAATTATTCCACTGATAAATGAGGGATTTAATGTCTTTGAACCGGGTTGGGAAATTGGCGGAGTTGAGATATTATGCAGGACAGGCAGAGAGGTATGGGGTTTTGTAAGCTTAAGCAGAATATCATCTGCAAATAACGAAAGTTTATACTCTTGCTGTCGGGCTCTGACCCGCTTAACATCCGGATGTGATCTAATCGCTGCGGCTAGTGGTTCTAAGCAGAACACAAAAAGAAGTAGTGATAAAGGACAGCCTTGCCTTGTGCCATTAAACATACGGAAGGTGTCTGACACTGTATAGGGAAGCTTAACCTGAGCTGTAGGTTTGGAATATAGGGCGTTTATAGCTTCATAAAAAGGGCCTTTTATGCCTATATGTGTTAAGTTTTCCAACATGAATGGCCAACTTAGCCTGTCAAAGGCTTTCTGAGTGTCTCGGCTCAGGAGGAGTAGGGCTGGTGTGCGGGTTTTATTGATTCTGTCTACTAAATTTACCATCCTTCTCGTTTTGTCACCTGCCTGTCTAGCTAGCACAAAACTGACCTGATCCTTGTGTATTACTTTTGGTAAAACAAGGGCCAGGCGGTTAGCCAATATTTTGGTAAAGATCTTGTAATCTGAATTGAGCGGGGCTATTGGCCAGTAGTTTGCTGGGGAGGCTGAATTTTTCCCTTTCCTTCCAAAGTGATGTACAAATTTTGAAAATGTGTTACTCTCTTCATCAAGGAGTTGTATACGGTCAGTAGATTTGGGACTAGTTGTGGGAATATTTGTTTATAGTACAAGTATGTAAGTCTGTCAGGGCCTGGTGTCTTATGGGTTGGCAATTCTTTTTTTTTTTTGTTCCATAAAGTTTTATTAAGGAAAAAGGAAAGAGAATGTACAAGGACACGATAATATTACAGTAGGCAGTCCAGCGCAGTGGTGCCTTTGATGTACACATATAAACACTGGTATAACAAGGGTTAAAAGGATCCAATATTTTGGTGAACATCTTAGTAGAGAGAGATAATCAATATGATAATGTGTTTGAAGTAGTGTATGTGAACAATTTGTAGTTTTGTGTTCAAACAGCGCTTGCAGTGTAGTCTATAGTATTTTAGTCTGGGTGATTAAATAAGATTACAGTGCGTTCTCTCTTCTAATAAATAAAAATTTCACATAGGTGCAATAGTGCAATACATATTATATACTGAAATACAATTTTAAATAAATAAAATAGATATTATATACTGCGATAAAAATAAAGAATAAATATATAAGTCCAAGAATAAGTGCTGTGCTCTGTGCCAAAATAACTTCTTTAGTGAAAGTCCAGAAATTCCAAAAGTGACTGAGTGCTGCTTCAGTTTCAGACTATTTTTGCTTGAAGTAGTTCTTTATACTTTAAAGTGCTCGTGATTCATTCACAGTGCTAAGTGATGGTGAAAATAATAATAACTCAGGGTATGGTGCCCTGCTTACCAGAGTTCTTTGACTCTCACACCGTACGGTGTAGAGAAGTCAGGAATCGCTTAAGGTCTACAATCCGACCTATGGATGTGATTATCCTCTCCCTTGTCTTGTTCCTTATGCTGATCTGGAGCCCTTATAATTTCTGAACATATTACGTGGTTAGCGACTGACAATCTTTTTCAGGAATGTGCTGTCATGTCATACTACTGTATTATGTTGCATACCTGATTTTAAAGTTTTTATGCCCTTTGAAGCAAACTTCCATAGGGGTGATAACAGCCTCCAAAGTAGTTAATAAGGCATCTGGTATTTAGGGGGTGTTGAATCTGTTTAAAATCTCCTCTCTGATAATGTGTTTGCTCATCAGGAGTCGGGCTGCACATCATTTGCTAGGGATCCAGGGGTGGAGGGGTGGGGGGGGAGACGGGGAGTTGGCCAGGAAGGGTATGCAATTAGAGGAATGTGTTATGGTGTAAGGGGAGGTTGGGGGTGATTGATTATTTCTGCTTATTCTCTAGTTGTTTGGAAGTGTTGCCAACAGAGCCAGGTTTTGTGGTGGGCCGAGGATATAGCTATTAGTTCTTCTATTTCCATGGTTTTGTTTAGCTTTGAGAACCACGTCTGTAGGAACGGCATAGTCTTTTGTCTCCAGAGTGTGGGAATGCACATCCTAGCTGCATTGATCATGTGCATTACTAGTGATTTCCTGTATGAGTGTTTAAGGATTGTGGAATGGTGTAGAAGATATTGGTGGTGCGAGAATTCAATGGGGTATGTGGAAACTCTGAGATGATTTTGTGTACCTGCTCCCAGTACGGGGCAATCATGGGACATGTCCACCATATGTGGAACATCGAGCCTCCAGGATTACCACATCGCCAGCATACATCCGGAATGCTGGGGGAGATCTTATGGAGGATGGCGGGGGTCCTGTACCAGTGGGTCAGGACCTTGTAGTTATGTTCCTGAGTCGCTACATTTCTGGACCCTTTGTGGGCTGTCTTGCAGATGGATTCCTAGTTTTCACGTGTGATCGTGCTTTGTTGATCTGGGGTCCAATAGTTTATGATGGGGATTAGGTAGTCCGAGCTTAGATGGGAGAGGATCGCATATATGGTTGCGATTAGGTGCCTCTGTGGTGGGGATACACAGAGTTTCTCGAATGCCATCAGGGGTCTCGTGTATTTATCCTTATCTTTAGAGTCAGTAAGTTAATGTCTGATTTGAAAATATGCCCACAATGCCATTAGTGTAGCTTTAATCAGGTCTCTTGTGTTTTCTCAGGAAATTAATTGGCCTTTTTTAAAAAAAAGTGGAGGGCTCGAGGGTGGAAATTAGACAGAAAGGCTTCTAACCCTGGGGGGTATTCGGGTTGTGCTGTAAAGGGGTCATATGGCCAGGGAAGGAGCTAATCGTGGTGGTTTTAGATAATTCCTGGAGGCACTGAATGGGCAGAAGTAAGAAAGGATGGTGATTGGCCTCCTGTCTTCTGGGGGAAGCCAGGTTAGATCCTGTGAGGGAGTTTCTGTTATTGATTGTTCTAAGTGGACCCAGTCCTTAGAGTCTTCGTGTATATGTCAGTCAACTAGTTTGCTTAGTAGGATAGCTCTATGATATCTTTTAAAGTCAGGCAGACCAATTCCCTCTAAGTGTTTGGGGGCCGATAGCCTTGCTAGGCTAATTTTAGGAGAGCTTCCCTTTCATATATAGGAGCTGATTTAGGTTCGGAGGGAAGTGAAAAATGCCTTGGGAAGGGTGATAGGAATTGTCTGCGCTAAGTATAGAAATCTGGGTAGGGCTGTCATCTGTATCGTGGCTGCACGGCCAAACCATGAGAGGGTAAGCTTGTCCCAAGTGCTTGCATCTTTCGTGAATGTCTGGAGAAATGGAATGAAGTTCAGATGGTATAGGGATGATAGCTTGGTAGGGAGTTGGATTCCTAGGTAAGGGATTGCGTCAGAACGCCAGGTGAACGGGAAGGACTCCTGGCAATCTCTCACTATAGGGTCAGGTAGGGAGACATTAAGGGCGTGTGATTTGTTGAAGTTGATCTTGAAGTTGGAGAGTTCCCCGAATTTATGAAACTCCTTGTTTAGGTTGGGGAACAAGAGTTTGGGCTTAGATAAGAATAAGAGGATATCACCCCCGAAAGCTCCAATTTTATATGTTTTTTTGGCAATAGTGACGCCCATGATGTCCGGGTGTGAGCGGATGCATTTTAGAATGGGTATGAGTGTTAAAATAAAAATTATTGGTGATAGTGGGCAACCCTGTCTAGTGCCGTTGTGGATGGAGAAGGCATCCGAGAGGTGGCCCTTGACTATGGTTGGCAATCCTTTAACTACCTTCTCCCATTCCTCCAAGGTAATGGCTGTGTTTAGTGATTGTCTATCCTTGGAGTTTAGTATGGGTAAATGCAGGCCAGAGGTGGGTTTATCAAATGCTTGTTTGCTAAATGGTGGCTGTTGGTCAGGGGACAGACAATTATAAAGCTTGCCGTAGAACTTGCCAAATGTAGTTGCAATACCTTTTGGGCAATAAGTGGGAGTCCTGTCAGTCTGGAAAATTAACTCAGGGGACTTCCCGAGGGTCTTGCCCTCAGCCTGTTCACCAGCATGTTGTGTGGTCTGTTTGCAAACTGGTAAAATTTCTGTTTCATCCACCTTACATTTTTGGACATATCTGCACGATCTACAGCTGCGAGTCTGCCCCTGATCAGCACCATTACACATAAATTAGCTATTGAAGGGTGGTCAATGAGTTTTCTCTCAGCTTAGGTCAGTTGTGTCAGGAGGTCTTTTTTTTTTGTTTAGCTGCGTCCCTTTTAAGGCGAGTGCCTGCTGCTATTAATTGGCCCCTAATGTAGGCCTTATGGGCCTCCCACAGCGTAGAGAATTGGGGAACTGAACCCTTGTTAAATGTGAAGAATTCCTCAAGAGCTTGTGAAATACGTGTTTTAATATCTGTGTGGCGGAGGAGATTGTCATTCAATCTCCACTAACACATGAGGGGGGTGGCGTTATTCAGTAAGAGGTCTACGGCTATAAAGGAATGATCAGATCATGAGTTTGTGACGATGTCTGATTCCACAGTCAACTGCAAAAGTGGGTTAGAGATGAGAAAATAGTCTAATCTGGAGAAGGTATGGTGTACGGGTGAGAAAAAGGAATATTGCCTACCACAAGGATGTTTCACTCTCCAGGAATCGAATAATCTATGTTCCCTAATCCACTGGCAAAAAGAGGCAGCTTGTCTGAGGAGTTGCTTAGAGGGTTTCTGATTCTGGAGTGATTTCCTGTCTTTAGAAGGAGAGGCAACCAAGTTAAAATCTCCACCTATGATTGTGAGTGGGTGAGATGACCATAGGAGTTGGGATATAGAATCCCGAAGGAAGCCAAGTTGACCTGTGTTATGGGCATAGATATTCAAGATTGTTAGGGGGGAGCCATCATATTGACAATTAAGAGAAATATAGTGCCCTTAAGGGTCTATTGCCAATGACTGAACATGTAGTGTAGCATTACGTTTGATCAAAATGGCAACCCCTGCTTTACCTGTGGGATCAGAGGCTATGAATGCCGTTGGGAAATATTTAAGGGCAAATTTAAATAAGCTCCCCTTTTTAAACTGTGTCTACTGGATAAGAATGACATCAGCTTGAGACTGGCGAAACTCCCGCAGAGCAAGCCACCTCTTACGCAAGGAGTTTAACCTCTTAACATTACATGAGTATATGCATAAAGACATTGTAAAATATGCAGTATAGACATCCAATCAGTGCAGATTGAGAGCACACAAAGAATAACATACCTTACCAAACATGGTATAACCAAAAACATAAAAATAGACAAAAAACAAGTCTGTTTGCATAGGTCAAAGACCTACCGTGAATAAAAGGTGGGCCTAGGTAAGACCCTCAAATACAGAAGAAGAAAAATGGAAACATAACTGCAATGAAGGAAAGTTTAAGCCTGAGCGAGCTCAGGCATCCATGGTGTATACCATAGATTAACTGGGGTAGCATGTAGAGGGCGAAAGAATGACGGTAGTTTGCCGCTCGTCCTCATGTTTAATTTCTTTACTCAAAGAGTATGTTGTCTTAGTCATTCCTTAAGTTGATCCAAATGGGAAGCATAGGTATCCTACATAGGATGTAAGAAAACTTGGGCAGGTAGTCCATAAAAGATTTTTTTTTTTTTCCCGCTGAACAACAGCAAGAGCGGGGACCTTTCAAGTGACCGTGGACAGGCGAGAATTTGGGGTGGTTTGTAAGACTGGGGCAGGGTTCCTGTCCCTCCCTCCCCTCCGGGAGTGGAGGGAGGCCCAGCCTGGATAAAAAAGCTTTGCCTTCTTGGAGGTCACGTATGTGGTGTTGTGTATCATCTTTAGTCACGGTAGCTTGAAAGGAAAACCCCACCAGTAGATAATGCAATGATTTTGTAGATGTAGGGTAAACGGGCAAAGTGAGCGTCGCTTCGCTAACGTGGTTGGGGTTGGTCACTAAAGATTTGTAATTTTTCCCCTTTGTAAGTGATAGAGGTGTTGTTACATGTTGAGTTCAAGAGAGATTCCTTCCTTTCATAGTAGTGGAGCCTTATTATTATGTCCCCCGGTCTGGCTCCTGCTGGTGGCTTGGGCACCAGCGAATGATGGGCGCAATCCATACGCCAATCTATATCAGGAATTGTAGGTGCCAGGGTGACAAAGAGGCCCAGTTAGTACTCACGTAGTTGTGCATCCCCAATAGCCTCTGGGACACCCCTGATGTGGAGATTCTGTCTTCTCTCCCTATTTTCCAAATCTTATTGGGATTGAAGTTGAGATGTGTTGCTTTAAAGTGTGGTTGTCCTCCTCCAGGACCTGTACATAGTTCACCAGCTCATCTAGTTTGTTTTCCAAGTGATCTGTTCTCTCCTCCACTAATGTCAATTCCCACCTCAGCTCATGAGCTATTTTCCCCACTTTACTGGCTATAGTATGGGAGATATTTTGTAGGAGAGTGTGGAGCTTGGCATCTAAAATGTCTTCTGTTAAGTATGCTGGCGTGGGGGTGGCCCGGTCTGTGGGTGGGTGGCTTACCTCAGCCATCAGGTCTGCAGTGCCGAGGCGTCTGGGCAGCGGAATCACTCAAGGCTGGGGATCCAGAGCGTGTAAGGAATTTCTCCATACGAGCAGGTCGTGAGTTGTCAGCGGGCTTGTAAAATGCCTTCTGTTGCCTGATTTTTCCCATAAGGGTCACAGACAGGTGCTGCTTGACTCGGGAGGGCTACCTTGTTGTGTACAAGCTAGTAAAGGCTGCAAGGGAGCTAAGAGGACTAGTGGTGTGATCTAATGTGCGTCCGCCATCTTCGATCCCTGCGCATGCGCCCCACCAGATGTCATATTTAAGAGGTCCTGGCATGCTGTTTTCTATTACAAGGAATGTTTGCATTTCTTGTAATAGGAATAAAAGTGATCAAAAACATGTTTTTAAAAGGACAGTGTAAAAAATAAAAATAAAAAGTAAAATAAATAATTAAAAAAAAAAAATTAAAATGCCCTGTCCTTGCGAGCTCGTGCACATGTGAGGTATCACCGTGATCGTTAGAGCGAGAGCAATAATTCTAGCTCTAGATCTCCTCTGTAACTCAAAACTGGTAACCTGTAGAAATTTTTAAATGTCACCAATGGAGATTTTTAAGTTGCAAAGTTTGTCACAATTCCGCGAGTGGGCGCAATTTTGAAGCATGACATATTGGCTATCAATTTACTCTGCATAAAATTATCTTTCACAATATGGAAAAAATTGGGCTAACGTTACTGTTGTCTTATTTTTTAACTCAAAAAAGTGCATTTTTAAAAAAAATTGTGCTTGTAAGACTGCTGCGCAAATACGGTGTGACATAAAGTTTTGTAACAACCGCCATTTTATTCTCTAGGATGTTAGAAAAATATATATATAATGTTTGGGGGTTCTAAGTAATTTTATAGCAAAAAAAAAAATAGTTTTAACTTGTAAACACCAAACTCAAAAAAAAAGGGCTCGGTTTTAAAGTGGGTGGTTGTTCCCATTGTTCTTTAAGGTATATGATCTAAAATCAACTCTTTGTCATACCGAGTAGTCCCATCGATTTTGCTGGAGTATAACCCTTGTTTTCTATCCAAATTCGAAGCCAGAGAAAGTAATTTTTTTCACCTTTTTAATTTTATACTGCTTGCATGTATATACTGTATGTATCACTTTGAAACTTGAACAAATCCTAAGAGACTGCTGTATGACTGTTAAAGCAGAACTTCACTCTCAATCAATGTTGCTCCTAGAGCTGTGTCTGTGCATGTCTTGTCCAGGATTTTAATCATTTCTCAATAAATATGTATTTTTAATGTTGGAAGTGCCGCTACCTTTTCTTTTTGCTTTATGGAACTTTGGGTTGAGGACCAGGCAGGCACCCAGCAATTGACAGCATTACGGGACTTTATTTGGCGCCAGACCCTGTCCTTCCTTTTTGACCCCTCCCACTTCTCATAAGCCCCACCCCTTAACGTTTCCACCTCTTGTGTCAGGATTATACAGCCCAGCATCACCAGATAGGGGTATACAGAGTCACCAGATAGGGGTATACAGAGCCCCAGACAGGGGTATACAGAGCCCCAGATAGGGGTATACAGAGTCACCAGATAGCAGTATACACTTACAGAGCACCAGATAGCAGTATACAGAGTCACCATATAGCAGTATACAGAGCCCCAGATAGCAGTATACAGAGTCACCATATAGCAATATACAGAGTTACCATATAGCAGTATACAGAGTCACCAGATAGGGGTAAACAGAGTCATCATATAGCAGTATACAGAGCCCCAGATATCAGTATACAGAGTCACCATATAGCAGTATACAGAGCCCCAAATAGCAGTATACATAGCACCAGATAGCGTATACAGAGTCACCATATCGCAGTATACAGAGCTCCAGATAGGGTATACAGTCACCAGATAGGGGTATACAGAGTCCCAGATAGGGGTATACAGAGTCCCAGATAGGGGTATACAGAGTCCCAGATAGGATATACATTTACCAGATAGGGGTATACAGAGTCCCAGATAGGGGTATACAGAGTCCCAGATAGGGGTATACAGAGTCCCAGATAGGGGTATACAGAGCCCCAGATAGGGGTATACAGAGCCCCAGATAGGGGATACAGTCACCAGATAGGGGTACACAGAGTCCCAGATAGGGGTATACAAAGTCCCAGATAGGGGATACAGTCACCAGATAGGGGTATACAGAGTCCCAGATAGGTGTATCTAGATAGGGCACTGACAGACCCCCCCCCCGAAGTCGGGACAAGTTCCGCACTTACCCCTTCTAATAGGCAGGCAGACAGGAGTGTGCAGAGATCGGCTTGCAGCGAGCGGGCTGTCAGTGTACAGAGCTTCGCTTGAGGACAACATGCTGGAGCCTGGAGTGGATGGTCTGCAGCGTGGGAGTCGGGACTGAAACCCACGTCCGCCACAGTCCGGCGACCACCCACATCTTCCAATGCTAGTCAGTCACCTGCTCAGGGCAGCCAATCAGACTATGTGTGGTCGCCTGTTCAGCGCACACACATAAACTTTAATGACTGACCAATTGGCTCACTACTTGCTGTCAGCAGACAGCAAGGAGCCAAGAAAAAAAAGAAAAGTCAATATACCGGTGCCTCCTGTAGGGGGTCGGGCTGACTTTTTTTTTTCTTGCCAGCGGAGGGGAGGCAGCGCCCAAGCGCCCCTTATTGACCAGCCGCCGCTGTTAAGGTCCTAAATTGTGAAATCCTTCCCGGGCTGAAGTGGTTAAGGAAAAAAAATAAGAGAAGCCTTTCTCTTTTTATTTTTTTTTGTTTTAGCAGCTTAGTATATACCCCTTATTTATTCTTATGCGGTAGTGCAACGTTAATTTTGATGTTAAATTTCGATTCAATTTTAGTCATATTCTTTTGAATAAAATGCCGTCTTAGTTTTACTCCTATTAGTCATCTGAATTGTTTTAGTTTTTGTTGTATTTTAGTCAACTAAAATAGTGTTAATTTCATCAATGAAATATTTACGTTGGCGAAATTAACACTGCTCTTATGTGAGTAGGGGTGGAAGCCTGTGAATGAGTGTATCATTATACAGTGTGCCCGGCTTGGCAGAGCTATAAAAGGGACACTGGCAAGAGACTGGTATACTAATGAAAGCACCTTGTTCTCCCTGACCCTCAGCTGCTAGTCCTGTGACTTGGTGTTGAAAGCTTATTTCTGTGGACTAGTATACGTAGGGAAGTGGTCCCAACTCTTTGGTACTCCAGAGGAGGAAAAGGATGTGTGCACTGCACTGAAGTGACTACTACAGAATGCCTAATCTCACATGCGTTGGTCTGCACTGTAGATTCTCCCAGTAAGTGAAATGTGATATGTCACAAGAAGTTATGTGAAGATGTGAAGTTGCAGTAAGGTGCTGAAATGCATCTGTGCGTGGACATTGCTTTATTCTGAATGTAGCCATGTGCTCCCTTGGGAGTAGCATTAGTTGTGGTTCACCTGATAGCTGCCATTAATCCCACCATCTCACATATTCGTAGACACTGACCAGGCTAGCTCTTGTTTTTGTTGTTTTATTTAGGGGAAATAACTTGGATGGGGAAAAGGTGTGACTGTGGGATGCCCCAGAAATGATTGTACACAACCTCCATATACAGTGCTGTATATGCACACTTGCCCTGCAGACCATCCTTCTGCAGACTGTTACTCCTCACAACTCTCTCCAGCACTCAGCTTTCTGACCGTTTCTCCTCGCAATTCTCTTTCCAGCACTGTATTTGCAGACTATTGCTCCTTCACTACTGGCCAGAACATCACTTGGTTTCCAGCTTGAAAGGAAATTTATCAAGCTTCTCTACTCCTTTCTCTTCATTACAGCTAGCACATGGTGAGGCCTGAACTCTGTCAGCAGGACCTCAGGACCACCCATTACAGGCTAGGGATCACGGGCCCCCGAATATATTTAGAAAAGTACTTGGGTGCTAGCTGGGCCTTTGATGGACTACAACTTCCAGCCCAATCCTTCTTAAAGGTCGCCACACAGACCTGCTTTCCTCACAGTGACACTCCTTCCCCTGACTGGCTACCAAGGCTTCCACAGACTGTCCACTATTCCTCTCCCAGCCCGCTCCAGCACTTTCTCCTCCAGCTCCCAGGGTCTGTCACTCACCGACTCCAGTGGACCACTTTAAAGTCTCTCAGCAGCACCTATGCTGCTCTCCTGTTCCCTTGTGCGACTCCAAGAATCACCTCTACTCCTGGCTGCACCCAAACCTCCAGGCCTCAAGGTCACCCTCCCCCCAGATTGGGGGCTTCCTCCCGGGTAGAGGCCTCCACAGAAACTCTGCTACATCTTCAGACTTCCACTCCCGACAACTTCTCCCATACTGACCCAGCCCGAGTATATGAGAAGGCCTGCCCCCTGCCAATCCAGATTGGGGTTTGGTCAGTGCTTCTCATGACACTCCAGATGATGACACCTCTTGTCCCACCTTCACTCTGGAAAGGTCAGGTGCTTTCCAGAAGAAGGCAGGAGGGTTTAGTGACATCATTTGTTGGACTGCCCCAGTCCTACCTGAGCCACTCCTCAAGCCCAGATCAAAACACTCAGGCCTGCACCCACAGTCAGGCCTGACTAAATTGTGCCTCTCCTAGCAAGAAAAATCCCTACAAAATGCACCTATCACTATGGGTGTACTACATTAATATTAAGGCAGTGCTCTCCTACCCTCCAGCAGTGGACTGTCCCTAGGGGTTCTTACATTCTGCATTGGTCTTAATGACATCAGAGGACCTTAGACAACTGGAGTGCAGAGTAGAAGAGATTTCGAGGACCCATCTAACGGCATGGAGGAGCTTGCAGGAGGGGAGGGTTAGGTAAGTAAAACTTCTGTACTTCTGTATGTAGTTCATCATTGCAGCCCTATTTCAAGGGAGGACTTTTTAAAGAGTTCAGTTTTATGCACAGAGTGTACTGACCAGAGGTGTCAGAAGCAAGGTTCCCCACCAGGCTGTACAATGTAACTTGTGGGTGGTGACAGCTTAGATATTAGTGCGTGCATGCTGTGTTATTTATGGCTGCTATCTAGTGTCCTTCTTTACATTTAAGAAAACTTTAGAAAAAAATGCCCCAGACTTAGCCAAAAGGCCTAATCCATAGAGATGCAGTGCAGAAAAAACAAGTGGTGATATGACCTTGTGACTTTTCACAGGTTTTCCAGGCCCATAGTGTTACGAAGAGCACCCATAGGCTAATTGGCTAGTGGGCTGCTTGATTTCTGAGGATAATTGATTTTCAAGTTCTTGTGTCCCCTATATTCAGAAGGTACACCCCCAGTCCACCACCTATAAGAGTTATGGATAGAGCAGGGAGGGGTTACAACCTTTGTTGTTTTTATTGCAATGTCTGCATTGGGGATAATTTCCCCATTTCCTGTACCACTGACACTGGTCACTGAAACAGAAAATCTCCCCCGTAGGGCATGTACAGTAATATAAACATTCTAAAGGCAAAAGCTCACTTCTGAAGTGCCAAGGTACTTTGTATGTTCACCAAGATAATCTATGATTAGTATATGAATAGAGTTCTGCAACACAAATGAACATCTTTGAATAAAAGTACATCTAATGAAATGATTACCGAGCAGGAGTTTGATTTTTGTGAAGAAATAAATAATAGGCTGCAAACAATGCATCAGCACATCTGTGATGTCAGTCACTAACAGCTAATGTCTAGGCATTAAAGCACATTCATTTAAATCAATAAAATAACTGATTGTGGTTAACATTATGTAATATGGAAATGCAGAGCCTTTGTAATGGGTGTAATAACTGGTATACACTTTGTTCTTACTGTATACAATTTATGCAGGTGAAATTTCAAGATAATAAAGCATACACAGGATGTCGCACATTAAAGCAGCACCAGTGGTGTGATATTTAAAAAAAAAAACCCTTTGGTCTTACTGCAAGTTCTTGTGGATTTCCTCTGCTTGGATCTCTTGGTGAAGCTGATTGCTGTATTTTGGGTCTCCATCTGTGCTCATCCTCTGCAGCCATGTGGGTAGCCTTGGCGCAATTGCAAAATGTCCAATTAGAATCCCAATCACAAGAGAAGCCACACCCAAAGCGGTTACTCCCAGGACTTTCATCCGATTCATTATGAACTAAAGTCAGAGTGGGACAGAGACATTTGTTAAAGTATGCAATCTATAGAAAGATAATATAAATGTAAAAAAGTCAATGAGAAAAAATATTTTCAAAGCTGGCATCAATCCCACTCATTTCTCATGTGAAAGTTATTGGAGGTTTAAAGTAGATCCACAGTCTTTTACATACAATGTCTATTACATTAAAGCTATACTCTAAGCAGTTAAATTAAAGAGTGCAGCCCTGTGCTCATTAATATACTTACATGTATTCTTTTAAGCAATCAGTATAAGTACCTGGTATCCTCTTGCAGTCTACTCTTCTTGTAGCAACCTCCTAGTATAGGTGTTAGGATGTAAATAGCTAGGTTACTGTAATTTGCACTTCTGCCTAGTGGGGGAGCTAGAGGCAAATTTATCTTCGGCATTCTGGCTAAAAGAGTACTAGTCGGGACAGCTCATGATGTTCCGGTGCTGTTAAGTTTGCCTGGGCTCCTCCTGCCTTCTGGAAACTAGTAGAGCTTCACAGGACATAGGTAAGAGTTAGGCAAATGGGCAGCATTAATATGTATGCAGCTCTGGCCAATTACAGGGGAGGGTGCCCCTGAGCATGCTGGGGCTGGCATATATATTCTGGGAATACATAGGTTCTGGGTCCTTCCCATAGTGGATTGCACCAGCCTGGGTTGAGACAGGCTTGCCTCCCCTGGCACCTGCTGTCATGCAGCCTCAGGTGGGCGACCTGAAACTTGAATGGAAGAGTGGCCCTGGGTCTTCTAAGCTGACTGAGTGGGAAGTTCACTGAGGATCCTTCTGGTATCACTGAGAGGCTGCCGGTTGCTCTACAAAGACCTGTGAGTACAGACATCTGTGGGATCTCAGGGAATAGTGCTGGTAACTCCCCTCCACTGTTCTCAAGTCAGCTAAGGGCCCAGCTGAAGAGATCACTGCAGTGCCAGCCTGTGCACTGAGGGCGCACAGGCGCCACCCCCAATAGCACCTCCATTGCCCCCTATCCATGTGCCCGGCCCCTTTCAGGATACTGGATGCATAGATTAAAATTGCGGGAATAGACGGGGGATGTATCCTTTGAAACACATGATTAGAGCCTGAGGCTATGATACTGATACTGGCTATATACACCTACCTGTGATACTGGCTATATACCCTTACCTGTGATACTGGCTATATACCCCTACCTGTGATACTGGCTATATACCCTGATCTGTGATGCTGAGCTGTATACTCTGTCCTGTGATGCTGGGCTGTATACTCTGTCCTGTGATGCTGGGCTGTATACTCTGTCCTGTGATGCTGGGTTGTATACCCTGTCCTGTGATGCTGGGTTGTATACCCTGTCCTGTGATGCTGGACTGTATACCCTGTCCTGTGATGCTGGGCTGTATACCCTGTCCTGTGATGCTGGGCTGTATATGCTGTATTGTGATACTGGGCTGTATACCCTGTCCTGTGATGCTGGGCTGTATACTCCTGTTCTGTGAGACTGGGCTGTATACTCTGTATTGTGATGCTGGGCTGTATGCTCTGTATTGTGATGCTGGGCTGTATACCCTGTCCTGTGATGCTGGCTGTATACTCTGTGCTGTGATGCTGAGCTGTATACTCTGTCCTGTGATGCTGGGGCTGTATACCTTGTCCTGTGATGCTGAGCTGTATACTCTGTCCTGTGATGCTGGGCTGTATACCCATTTCTGTGATGCGGGGCTGTATACTCCTGACCAAATATGTGGAATACAGGGGACGAAGTGGGAGGATTATATAAGGGGTGGAGCTTATGAGAAGCAGGAGGGGTCAAAAAGGAAGAGCGGGGCCTGGCGCCCCCCCATCCTAAAATTTCACCAGCCGCCACTGGATCACTAGCTAATGATCTGAAGAGCTCTGTCTACCTGCCACTTACTGCAAGGGACTTTGCTCAAGCTTCTTTACTTCCACACTGCTAAATCGGTCTGCCATCTGCTCCCAGCAAGAGACTTCACCTAAGGCTCCAACTTTGATCATCTAGAGTCCTCAGCTTGTGAATAGTTTTGTTTTGGAGTATCCTATTGTAAACCCCTTACCCTATCCAAGTTCCTCTAAAATAAAACTACAAAACAACACCTCTAGACTGGTCTTTGACTCCAACGAGCTGAAGTGTGTGTGCACCTGGCTGCGAAAATAACTTGTGCCTGGCTGTCAGAACACAAGTGGGGAATACCGGATAGTCTAGCAGCTTTTATGGGAGTAGTGCTACATACAGAAAAGCTCCGACTAGGAGAGGAAGAAGCAGGATCAACTGTGCTGCAGTGCTCATGTGCTCACATGGAACATGCTGAAAGGCGGAGAGAACAGAGTGACATAGTTGAGCTCTTCTTTTACTGTTTAGTTACCGGCTGTGGGTAGCTAGTCCAGTTGCATGGCAAATTAGAATTAGGGTGGAGGCACTGCCAGAACTCTGAATGAAGGTTCTGGTTATCCTAACTATATAGAGGTTTAGTGCCACAGCCTGCTTGGGGAGAGCCATTTCCCATAATCACCTCAAAAGAGAGAGAGATTGGCATTAGTTTAAGGGCTCATTTATACTTGCTTCAAAACATAGCTTCAGACACGCTTTTTTTAAATCAAAGCACCTGTCATTAAATAAAATGGTTAGCTTACAGCCCTGTGTACACCTTGTTTTTGCTTTGTTTTGCTTTGCTTCAAAAATGATATCCCAATGTCGCTTTAGTGGTGCTTCAAAGCATCTTCAAAGCCTTCATAGAAATCTATGGCAAAGCTCGATTGAAGCACCTGCAGATTTTCAGAGGCTTTAATTCAGCTTTTGTCAGCTCACCTGATGGCATGTGACAGATGCACACCGCTGGTTTGGGGGTGCACCGCTAAGGTTGTGGACCCTTAGCTGACTGCTGCAAATGGAGGTCTGGGTGGTACAAGAAAGCAGGTCCACTGCAGCACTAATACAGATTGCACAGAGAGCTAGAGCATGTTTCCCCAGGGTGCGGAGTCTAACAGCCAGCAGGTTTTCACCAGAGCCTCTGAAGGGGAGGATGGACTTTGCTGCTACTGATTCCTATCCAGGTCGCATCCCCCAGGGTCTACCAGCTCACGCTCACGGCTGGCTACTGGTGGATAGATAGGAAGCAGCAGTGCAGGACAAGAAGGGATAGTCAGTGGGATAGCCAAGGGTCAGGGTAACGAGCAGACAGAGACAGACAGAAGAACACACAAAAGGTCAGGGTAACAAGCAGACAGGAATAGTCAAAGAACAAGCCAAGGTAGGTAAATGGAATCAGACGAAGAGCACATGGCAGGAACCACACAGACAGGAAGCCTAACACACGATATTGATCGGCAGCGCTTGCTTGCAGTGCATGGTCTTAAATAATGCTCCTAATTAGAGAATGGGGTAGAACCCTGCTAAGGGAAGATTACTTAGCACACAGGTGAGAGGTGCACGGTCTCTAAGCTGACCACAAGCAGAGAGGTAAGCAGACAGATAGGAGATGAAATGTTACTGCAGATTCATGACAGTACCCCCCTCTTACGAGGCCTCCCCCTCCCCCGCCTAGGCTCAGGCTTGGAGAGAAACCTTAAATGAAACCTCTTCACAAGGCGAGGCGCAAATACCTCAGATGAAGAGATCCAAGACCTCTCCTCAGGACCAAACACTTTCCAATGCACAAGGTACTGAAGAATGCCTTTACAGAGCCAGGAATTCAGAATTAGACTAACCTTGTATTCCTGACTATCCTCAGAGACCGGAACCACGGTAGGGAGAGGACAAGACAACTTATTGAGGACTAAAGGCTTCAGAAGGGAAACATGAAAGGAGTTTGAAATCTTGAGGCTATTAGGGATCTGGAGTTTAAAGCAAACTGGATTCAACTTAGCAATTATAGTATACGGGCCAATAAATCTTGGGGCAAATTTCAGAGAAGGAACCCTGAGCTTGATGATCCTGGTGGAAAGCCAGACTTTGTCTCCAGGCTGTAGAGAAGGTGGCTTGCGTCTGCGACGGTAGGCGAAAACTTTATATTTATCAGCAGCCACCTGGAGGGAATCATGAACATCACCCCAAATAGAATTGAAAGACCGTAGCCAAAGCTGGAATGTCCGGAGAACAGGACACAGGAAGAGGGAGTTCAGGGTGTTTTCCATAAACTGTAAGAAAAGGTGTCTTCTGAGAACTGACGTTGACATGATTGTTGTGAGAGAATTCCGCTCACGGTAGTAGAGATGACCAATCATCATGATGAGCCGGGACTAAAGTTCGGAGAAAGACCTCTAACTCCTAATTAACCCTCTCAGTCTGTCCATTGGATTGAGGGTGGTAAGAAGAAGAGTAGAGTTGAGCGAACCCGAACTGTAAAGTTCGGGTTCCTACCGAACTTTGGGGTGTCTGTGACCCGGATCCGAACCGGGACATTTGAAAAAAGTTTGGGTTCGAGTTCTGGGTTCGGGTATTTGATCACGCATGTTGAATAGCTGCAGGGCAGCCAATCAACAAGCGTTTCACTGGTTTTCCCTAGAAGCCATCACAGCCATGCCAACTAATGGCATGGCTGTGATTGTCCAGTGCATCATGTGACCCAGCCTCTATATGAGGCTGGAGTCACAGTGCTGCATGTCACATGCTCTCTGGGTAGTGTAGGGAGAAGATGCTGCCAGTGCTGTGAGGGAAAGATTGCAGATAGATAGATATGTAGAGATTACTACTACTACTACTGCTTTTAGGGACAGATTGCAGATAGATAGATAGGTAGAGATTACTACTACTACTGCTTTTAGGGACAGATTGCAGATCTCATCCTGCATTACAGAACGATCTGACTGGACTAGGTAGAGTCTACTGCTTAGAGGGACAGATTATTGTTCTAAAATCATCTCCTAGTTCTATAGGGTCAAGTTCCTGCTGTTGCAGTAAGGGACAGATTATTGTTCTAAAATCATTTTGCAGCCCTCTAGCATTTTCCAGGACTCTTTTACAGTCATTTTTGTGCCGAAAAGTTCGGGTCCCCATTGAATTCAATGGGGTTCGGGGTAAAGTTCGGGTCAAGTTCAGTACCGAACCCGGACTTTTTTCCGAATTTTGGCCGAACCCACCGAACCCGAACATCCACGGGTTTGCTCAACTCTAAAGAAGAGAAATCCAGGACAATATTGAGGGATTTGCAATAGGCTCTCCAAAAGCGAGATGTAAATTGAACAGCCCTGTCAGAGACAATATGGGAAGGAACCCCATGGAGGCGGAAGATTTCTCGAACAAAAATGGGAACCAAAACAGGAGCAGAAGGAAGGCCCGGAAGAGGAACAAAATGTGCCATCTTAGAGAACTGTCGATTACCACCCAAATGACCGTATTTTTCTCAGATGGTGGGAGATCAGTGATAAAGTCTGTGGCAATGTGAGACCAGGGCTCCTTAGGAATGGGCAAGGGCATGAGAAGACCAGCAGGAGCTTGTGTGGAGGATTTAGACTGGGCACAGACATGACAAGCCTTAACATAGTTTTTGACATCCGGGCAAAGAGTAGGCCACCAGTAGTGGCGACTGATGAGCAGGAAGGATCGGAGGAATCCAGCATGACCTGCCACCTTGGAATCATGTCCCCAATGAAGGATCTTCGTTCTTAGTGGGGACGAAGGTCTTGCCAGGAGGAATTTTTGACTCCAGGGTGGTAGAAAGGGCAAGAATACATGAGTTCAGAATGATCGGCTCAGGTTCAGAGGTGGGCCCCTCATCCAGAGCGTCAAAAGACCTAGAGAGTGCATCAGCCCAACTGTTGCAGGAATCAGGTCTGTACGTAATCGTGGTATTAAAACAGGAAAAGGAAAGACTCCATCTGGCCTATCTGGGATTCAGTTGTTTGGCATTCTGTAAGTACTGCATATTTTTGTGATCAGTGAAGATTGTTATGGAGTGAGGGGAACCCTCCATGAGATGACGCCATTCCTCTAGCGCCGATTTAATTGCAAGAACCTCCCTATCACCAATAGTGTAATCTTTCTCTGCCTGAGAAAATGTTTTGGAGAAAAACGCACATGGATGAACATTTTTTTCTCCAAGGATTGAAGAAGTACAGCTCCCACTCCAGTCGAAGAAGCATCCCATGTCAATGCAAAATGGATCCCCAGGATTAAGTCTCCTCAAGAGAGGTCCAGAAACAAAGGCTTGTTTCAAATCATGAAACGCAGAGACAGCTTCAAGGGACCACACCTTGGCATTCACACTCTTCCTGGTCAAGGCAATAATAGGCGCAGAAATAGAAGAGTAATTCTTAATGAATTGCCTATAATAATTGGTGAACCCAAGAAATCGCTGTGTGGCCTTGAGGCTGGCAAGAAGAGGCCAGTTGGTAATGGCCGAGACCTTTTCGGGATCCACATGAAGACCCAAACTGGAGACAAAGCATCCCAGAAACAGAATCTCAGAACATTCAAAAGAACATTTCTCCAGCTTGGCATACAGATTATTTTCTCTAAGGCTCTGAAGTACAACCCAGACAAGGTTTCTGTGGACACGCAGATATTCTGAAAAGATGAGAATGTCATTCAGATAGATGACAACAAATTGATAAAGCAGATCCCTGAAGATTTTGTTGACAAAGTTTTGGAACACAACTGGGATGTTACACAGCCCAAAGGTCATAACCAAGTATTCATAATGCCCATCTCTAGTGTTAAACACAGTTTTCCATTCGTCACCTTCCCTTATCCAGATCAGATTGTATGCACGCCTGAGATCCAACTTGGTAAAAATGGAGGCACCTTTCAGTCTGGCAAATAGCTCAGATATTAGGGTTAAGGGGTATCTGTTCTTGATTGTCACCGTGTTTAAGCCTCAATAATCAATGCAGGAACTTAAGGTACCATCCTTTTTGGCAACAAAAAAGAATCCTGCTCCCGCAGGCGACGAGGACTTCTGGTTGAACCCTTTTTCTGGGTTCTCAGCGACATACTCTGACATGGCCTGGGTCTCTGGAAAGGACAGGGGATATGTACATCTCCTGGGCAGAGTCGCAAGGTCAATGGCACAGTCAAAAGACCTGTAAGGAGGAAGCACTTCAGCTGATTTCTTACAGAAGACATCCCGGAACTAGCTATATGCAGCGGGAAGGGCAGAAGAAACTGAGGTGGTGGCAACAGAGTCTCTCTTTTGGGGCAACCTTGAGTAGGCAGGGAGAGAAACAGGAGGAACCCTAAGCCAGGATCTGCCCAGAAGTCCAGTCAACGTGTGGGGAATGGAGCTGTAACCAAGGAAGGCCCAATATGATGGGGATTGAGGTCTTAGGTTGGATAAGGAAGGATATCTCCTCCTGGTGGAGTATTCCTACCAACATCTTAACAGGAAGGGTCTGGAAGCAGATAGGGCCCCCTGGAAGAACAGTGCCATTGATCGCCGAGACCAGCAATGGAGTGGCGAGGGGCAAAAGGGTAAGTTAGATGGAAGATGCAGTTCTCCAGTCCATAAAATTGCCAGTAGCTCCGGAATCCAGATATGCCAAGACCGACCGAGAAGAAGCGCCAACAGAAAGAAACACCGAAAGAAGGATATGAGAAGGTGATTTTTCTGGGTCCAATACCCCACCTTCCAGATGAGCCTTTCCCGGACGAAGTGAGCAAGTGTCACGAAAATTAAGTTTACCCCCACAGTAGAGACACAGGCCCAGAGTTCTGCACCTAGCACATTCCTCTGGAGATAGCCTGATTTGGCCTAGCTGCATAGGTTCCTCAGCTGACAGGGGATGCTCCACGGGTCACAGAGAGGGGAGCTCAGGCTGGCTAGGGACCAAGGGGTGCTGGCGTCTTTTTTTTCTAGGGTCCCCTCCTGAAACCGAATATCAATCTGGTTACACAGGGAGATCACATTGTCCAGATCAGCGTGGTTCTTCCCACTAACTCGTCCTTCACTCTGTCAGAGAGGCCCTGTAAAAAGGTTGCAACTAAGGCCTCATTGTTCCAGTTCAGCTCAGCAGTTAGGATCCGAAAATGAAGAGCATAATGTCCCACAGAAGCAGACTCTTGGCGGAGGCATAAAAGAGCACTGGCCACTGAAGAGACACAACCTGGTTCCTCAAAGTGTTTCAAGAACTAGACAGACTAGAAACCACTGGGTCACTCTTCTCCCGCAGAGGGGCAGCCCAGGCTAAAGCCTCGCCAGACAAAAGGCAAATAATATAGCCTACCTTTCCCTGATCAGATGGGAAGTTTTGAGTCTGGAGTTCAAAATGAATGGTGCACTGGCTGAGGAACCACCTACAGACCTTAGCGTACCCAGAGTAACGGGACGGTTTGTGGCTGCGAGTGTGACTGGAACAGATACGGCAGCAGGTTGCGGTTGAGGTTGTCGAACTGGGAGTCCTAAGGAGGCCTGAAGCTGCTCAAACCAGGAAGCCAAATCCTGGAGAAATTGCATCGCCTGGGTCTGATTAGATTCCTGGGTCTCGAGTCTGCGGACTGCAGTGGATCATCTGCAAGTAGCGGCACATCAGCCGGGTCCATGGTGGATCAAACTGTCAGGTCACCTGACGGCAGGTAACAGGTGCACACCACTGGTTTCAGGGCGCACCGCTAAGGATGTGGGCCCTTAGCCGACTGCTGCGAATGGAGCTCTGGGTGGTACAGGAAAGCAGGTCCACTGGAGTACTAACACAGATTGCACAGGGAGCTAGAGCATAGGTTTCCCCAGAGCGCGGAGTCTAAGAGCCAGCAGGTTTTCACCAGAGCCTCTGATGGTGAGGATGGACTTTGTAGTTACTGACTCCAGGTCATGGCCCCCAGGGTCTCCCAGCTCACGCTCATGGCTGGCTATTGGTGGATAGATAGGAAGCAGCAGTGTAGGACAACAAGGGATGGTCAGTGGGATAGCCAAGGATCAGGGTAATGAGCAGACAGACGGGAGAGCACGCCAAAGGTCGGGGTATCAAGCAGACAGGCATAGTCAAAGAACAAGCCAAGGTCGGTAAACTGAATCAGACGAGAGCACACGGCAGGAACCACACACACAGGAAGCCTAACACACAATATTGATCGGCAGCGCTGGCTTGCAGTGCATGGTCTTAAATAATGCTCTTAATTAGAGATGGGGTGGAACCCTGCTGAGGCAACATTACTTAGCACACAGGTGAGAGGTGCACGGTCTCTAAAACTGACCACAAGCAGAGAGGTAAGCAGACAAATAGGACATGAAATGCTACTGCAGATTCACAACAGCTTTAGCTTTGCTTTGTTTTGGAGAAATTGCAGGTATGAGATATCAACACACACACACAGGGCATCTGCCAAGCTTAATTAAAGATTTAAAAAAGCACCACTGAAGCATCATGGAAGCACCACCGAAACATCATAGAAGCACCATCAAAGCATCGCAGAAGCATTAAAAACACATTAAAAAAGCATGTTGAAGCGGTAGGAGCTTTAATGTGTGTTGAAGTCGATGCAAGTATAAATGAGCCCTAAAAGCAAACCATGAGAGAGCTGGATCTGGATCTTGCTACTGGCAGGTGGGTTGAGGGGAGTGTGTCTACAGAACTATTTTAACCACTTCAGTCCTGGAAGGATTTCCCATGTTAGGACCAGAGCACTTTTTGCGATTCGGTACTGCGTCGATTTAACTGGCAATTGCACAACGTTGTACCCAAACAAAATTTGCGTCCTTTTTTCCCCACAAATAGAGCTTTCTTTTGGTGGTATTTGATCACCTCTGTGTCATTTCTGATCACCGCTATAAACAAAAAAAGAGCGACAATTTTGCAAAAAGAACAATATTTATTACTTTTTGCTAAAATACAAATCCAAAAAATATATAAAAAAACAAATTTATTCATCGGTTTTGGCCGATTTATATTATTCCTCATATTCATGTTTAAAAAAATCAGCGTTTATTGATTGGTTTGCACAAAAGTTGCCGCATTTACAAACCATGAGAATTTCTGGCGTTTTTACAATTTTTTTTTTTTTTACTGGTAATGGCGGCGATCTGCAATTTTTATCGGGACTTTGATATTGGGGCGTACGTGTCGGACATTTATGACACTTTTTTGGGACCAATTACATTTATACAGCAATCAGAAATTTAAGTATTCACTGATTACTGTATAAATGTCATTGGCAGTGAAGGGGTTAACCTGCAGGGGGCAGTGAAGGGGTTAACTGTGTTCCCTGCGCATGTTCTAACTTTGAGGGGACTGGGCTACCATGGGCATAAGAGATCTAACTGATCCCAGTGACAGGGATCAGTAGATCTTTTTTTTTTTTACAAGTTTTTTGCGAGAGAGCACATAGACAAAGGTTACAGCAATAGTATGCACAGATGATGATGACCACATACAAGTATCACAGAGTAGTTCAAAACTGATGAAGATAACTAGTATAATGTACAGATAACGGTACAAATCAAGGTAAGCATGGGACCATAGTAATAAGGAGGTGTATGTAAATAAATAAAAGTATCTCCACAATCTGGGGTGTGCATTGCCATCATCCCTTATTTGACATGACAGAATCAATACCCCTCTAAGTTGGGACTTTGTAGGCAATTTCGACAATTTTTTCATTAAAAATGTACAAATTTATTAAGATATCCTTTACAAATGTTGACATAGATCAATAAAATACATAAACATAGGATCAGAACGTGGTTACACTCCTATTGCATAGGATCAATACAAAGTTTGACAATTGAGCATCATGTATAGGTGATATCACCCAGCCCGGGACGGCCCCATGACGGCAAATGACCAATCCTGGGGTGGGGTTATTTTCCAGTTTGAAAATAACCCCACCCCAGGATTGGTTATTTGGCGTCATGGGACCGTTCCGGGCTGGGTGATATCACCTATACATGATGCTCAATTGTCAAACTTTGTATTGATCTATGCAATAGGAGTGAAACCACATTCTGATCCTATGTTTATGTATTTTATTGATCTATGTCAACATTTGTAAAGGATATCGTAATAAATTTGTACCTTTTTTAATGAAAAATTGTCGAAATTGCCTACAAAGTCCCAACTTAGAGGGGTATTGATTCTATAAGGAGGTGTATGAACTTGAGAGTTAAAAGTCATACAGCGTTGGCATTCTCCGCATCACAGGTAGAGGTGTTAGCTAGCCAAGCATCCAATATCTTGTGATATTTGAGTGGGCAACCCCTATTTGTGTAGATACGTTTTTATAGGGAAAGGCTGCGTTTACTGCGGTCACCCAATCCTGGAGGGATGGAGGTGCGGCCTGCAGCCATACACGTGCGATCAACAATCTAGCTGTAAATAGTGTTTCTTGGAGGAAAATGTGTAAATATTTATCGGCGTCTGGGTCGGGAAATAATCTCAATAAACACCTCTTCGGGCAAAGCCTGAGCGGAAATCACATGCGATCGTGGAGGAATTTCACGATCTGGGAACAGTTACACTGAATAATAGGACACGTCCAGATCAAATGGTAGAATGACTCCATTCCTAACCCGCATCTAGTGCACATAGGGCTGTAATTTGCACGGTACCTAGCCATACGGAGAGGAGTCAGGTAAGCCCTGTGGAGTATATATAATTGTGTTTGGTGGTCAGAAAGTTTGGGAGAGACCAGCCTGCAGGCCTCCAGCACATCGCTCCACTCCGCGTCATCCATCCCCCACACGTCAGCCTCCCAGCGTGATTTGAGCTGGTAAGCAAGAGTCGTAGCTGAGGGTGTAATCAAGCAACTATAAAAGATGGATATTAATTTTCTTGAGTCTGAGCCCCGTACAATTTAGAGGGGGGTAAATTTGTTGCTGATTAGGGGGGGGAACTACCAAACTGGGAGACCAACGCATGGCGGAGCTGGAGGTAGCTGAACAGCATTTGGGAGATCAAATTCATTCTTTAATTGCTGGAATGGCCTAACCATGTTATTGCTATACACCTGGGAAAGATAGACTGTTCCCTTGGAGATCCATAGGTGCTGTTCCGGTATGGTGAGGAGTTCAGGCAGGCACCTATTATCCCACAGGGGGGAACAAACGTTTATTGGAGGGATCTTAACCTTACATCTCACTAGTGCCCATATTTTGCAGTGATGGAACAGCATGCTATCTCTACCTCCCAGTCCCCCACAGTCTCGGTCATCCCCAAGTAAAATTTGGAAAGGGACCCCCTGTTCGAGTGGGGGGGAACAAACCAGCACCTGGTAGCGAACCCTGCCCTCTTTGTCTATATGGTAGAAGTGTGACAACTGGGAGGATAGGTAATAGGAATTAAGGTTGGGAAGTGCCGCTCCTCCCAAATGAGTGGGGTTCTTTAATGCGCGCCAGGATAATTTATGCCGGGATGAACCCCACACAAAGGAGTTGAGAATGGATTCAAGGCATTTAAATATGTGGAGTGGTAAGTATGCTGGTGCATGCCAGAAAACATAAAGGAGTTTAGGCAGTAGTATCATCTTGATTAAACTAATTCGGCCCATGACGCCTAGCGGAAGCCTGGCCCATACCTGGGTTTTAAATTTTAGAATAGAGAATAGGGGTTCTATGTTCAATTTAGCATAGTCCGACGCCGACCCAGTGACCAGGACACTTAAGGATATTAACACGTTTGAGGGGTAACGCAGCCTCCGCAGGCGCTGGGGCAGTGTGGTCTATTGACAGTATCTGGGACTTGTCCCAGTTGATTTTGAGGCTAGAGTAGCAACCAAATTGTTTGATTACCTCCAATGCCGAGCTAAGGGATGCACCTGCATTCTCCAGGTATAAAAGCATGTTGTCTGCGTAGAGACTTATAGGACCTTTGCACAAACCCCTGACTCCCGGGTGGGCTCTGAGCAATGCGACCAGTGGCTCGACCGCCAGGGCGTATAACAACGGGGATAGGGGACAACCCTGAGGTGGTGCCCCTTGGCAGTGGAAATGAATCAGAGACACGCCCATTAACTGAGACTCTCGCCACAGGGGCTTGATATAAAATGTGAAGCCTTTTCATGTAATTCGGGGCCAAACCCGAAGCAGCCAAGGCATTCCCACAGGTAGTTCCACTCAACCAAATCGAATGCCTTGGCCGCATCTAAAGATACCACTACCCTCCATCCAACTTTGTCATAAGAGGCCTGCAGGTTCATAAAGAGTCGTCTAAGATTGAAAGCTGTGTTTTTAGCTGGCATAAATCCCACCTGGGAGGGGTAGATCAAGCTTAAGATCACCTTGTTTAGACGAAGGGCCAGGACCATGGCTAAAGTTTTAACATCTAACTGGAGAAGCAAAATAGGTCTGTATGATTTGGGGAGCTGAGGATCTTTCCCTGGTTTGTGGATCAGGACTATTAAAGCTTCTCTCATAGACCTAGGGAGGGTGAAAGATTGAAAGATGTCTGCAAACAATTTGCACAGCCTGGGAACAAAAAATGCTAAATAGGATGTGTACAGCTCCAGAGGCAGCCCGTCAGTGCCCGGGGCCTTGGCAGGTGCCATGTGGGAGATAGGCTCTTCAATATCCTCCCTTGATATCGGGGCCTCTAACAGTTTAACCTGTTCAGGTGTTAGGGAGGGCAGGGAAACGCTATTAAAAAATGCCTCCAATTCGTCAGGTGTATAGGCAGCTGAGGAGGTATAAAGTTGTGCAAAAAAGGTACGAAATTCCCCAACTACCAGGTCAGGGTCTGAAATCGAATCGCCAGACACAAGCTTTAGGGATACAACCGTTGGTGACCTGTGTTCCAAGTAGGCAAAATAGGCTAGAAGTTTACCAGCACGTTCACCCTGCTCATATATTCTTTACTTTTGGAAAAATATGCCCTGCTCGGCCTTGGACATATGGAGGTGGTCCACCAGTCTGGCCTGCTGTTTTATCGATGCGGGAGCATCGAGATAGGGATCTGTCTGGAATGCCTGCTCTAATTCCTCTAGTGCCAAATGTAATGCTCGGGAAGAGGAGTGCTTGTACCTCGATACGCTTTGGGAGAGTGTCATACATACATGAATTTTAAAGATGTCCCAAACAGCGCCCGGGGGAGCGGAATCCCTATCACTTTTGAGGAATGTTTCCCATTCAGGCTGCAAGTCCCCCAAGTCAGGGAGGACTCCCAGCCAGAAAGGATTCAGACGCCACATATATGTAGAGGCCATGGTATTGAGCCTGAGTGATATCCAATATGGGGAATGATCTGATAGTGTCCTAGGGGCCAAACCCACCTCCAGCAAGTGGGGGAGAAGGGAGCGTGATATAAGCACTAAGTATATGCTTGACATAATGTTGTGACTAGCCGAGAAGCAGGAGAATGCCCTAGTCTAGGGTTATTTATGCCTCCAGGTGTCCACCAGGTCAACGTCAGCCACAAATTTCTAAAATCGCCTGAGCCTAGGGGGGCCGGGAGACCCCTGCGAAGGGTTTAACCTGTCCAGGCAAGGGTCTATCATCGCATTGAAGTCCCCCAGCCAAACCGAGGGAACCACGGGGCAGACGGGGGGACATAAAACGCCAATAGCAAGAGTTCCTGACCACTAATTCTGGCATGAAGAAACAGGTACCTACCCTGGGGATCCGTTTGTATTGCCAATAATGTGAACTGAACAGTTTTTGCAATTAATATTGCGACCCCTCAGGAACTGGAGGTGTGCGGAGCCTGGTAATGCCATCCCACCCAAGGTTTCTTAAGGGTCATGTGTAAATGGCAAGTTAAGTGGGTCTCCACTAGGACCATAACATCTGTGTGCTGTTTTTTTAAATGTGCCAGGACCGCTGTGCGTTTCGGCCTAGCCCCCAGACCCCTAACATTCCATGTCAGGAACAGCAGTTGGGTCATGGTGGCCTGTACCTATTATGAACAAAAGAATAACCAGCAACCGTGCAAGCTTAGGTTCACCCATCATGGTGAGCCGGCGCATCAAAGGTGTGCCGGTAATCGCCATGCGGGACCCCGATTTATATGTATACAGCATAGCCTTCAACATTAATAGCATGCCCACCAAAAGTGCAAGACATTTCATGAATTCAAATATACTTGGTTGCATCTCAATAAAACAAAATAAAACTTTTACTTTCTAAACAACCTGAGAACTTGTGCTGACATATTCCCCAGATCGACTGTCCCTCCACCCCTGGAGAAATTCTCCAACAATGTAAGAAGGAGGGAGCATCGACCAGGGAGTAGGAGCGTGCATTGGCATTGCAAGCTCATAGGTGGTAAACACAATTAAAGTAAAAGTGGCAAAAGAACAGGCTTGTCAAAGGGGGAACCCAGGGGAGATCAGGAAAAAGTCTGGTGCTGGGGGGACAAACATCTCGCTGTCAAACAAGCAATGGTGAAGAGAGCTCCCACTCCAGGTTCAATGGGTCAGAAGGAACCAGGAGCTGAGTAACAACAAACCGAGAAGAGCCTAGCCCCTGTGCAAGCAGTTGGTAACATATAGAAGAAGATATGTTTGGCTGGGTCCATTACAACTCCTCTGGGCTGGGAAAAGGGGAAAACGTAACTAGCTGTAGGGAAAAGTATGGCGCCATCAGTATACTGTAGGCATGCAGTCAGGGGTAGTAATGGGGACTGCGAAGGCCACACCGGGCTCTGACCAATCAGCGATGTAAGTTTTATAAATGCAAAGTGGAGAAAAGGTAAGTAGAAGGGGAAAATAGCCGAGCACTTACAGTACATCTCCCGTTGTGATGGGCAGTCTCCAAGTCTGGCCGTGGCGCCGATCCGTCCGTCTCGATCTGTTCCAGCCATGCAGTAGCGTATTCGGGATCCTCAAAGAAGTGCGCTCTGTCATCTCCTACGACACGGAGTCTGGCAGGGAAGAGCATAGCATAGGGGATCTGACGGGACCTCAGCTGTCGCTTGACCATGGCGCTTCTTCTGCACGTCAGCCGAGAAGTCCAGAAAGACCATTAGTGTGCAGTTCTGAAAAGGGATATTGCCTTTCTCCCTGGCTAATCGCAAAATGGTGTCGTGGTCCCGGTAGTTTAAAAGTTTTGCAAAAAAGGTGCACGGGGGCGCTCCCAGAGGTGGCCGCTTGGCCGCTAGACGATGCGCCCATTCCACAACGAACGTTGGGGACAGGGCATGCGGTCCAAATGCTGCAATGAGGAGATCTTCTAGAAACTTGGGTGGGTCGGCGCCCTCCAGGAGACCGACGAACCACAGGTTGCATCTCCGGAGCCGGTTCCCCATCTCGTCCTGCTTCTGCTGGAGAGGCTGCAACTGGAGCTGGACGTGCTCACCGGTGATCTGGAGTGGGAGGATGTCGTCCTCCACCCGACTGACCCGAGCCTCAGCCTCTGTGACCCTGTCCCGCATCTTTTGAATGTCCTGGCGAATAAGGGAAACATCCACTTTGACTTTGTCGATTTTGCAGGTCAGAGTACTTTGTAGCACAGAGATGGTCTCTAGGACTTTGGTCGTCTCAGGGTTGGGCGGGTCCCCATCCGAGGACACGGCGCCATTGTCCTCCAAGGCCTCCTTCTCCCTCAGGCGGTACTTATCAAGTTTAGTGGTCACATCTGTCGCTTTTTTCGGTGGAGACATGATCAGGCCATTCAAGGATAAGTGGATCTAGCTTCCAACACCAGATAATGGAGTGTAGAGGGTACAGGATGAACTAGCAGGATAGATGGAAGACTGAGCTCTCGTTTCTTGCTGCTTACACCATGCTATTCCAGGCCACGCCCCCCCAGTAGATCTTTTAAATGCCCACTGACAGAGTGGGGAACTGCCGTGTTTACATCGGTGGCTCCCCGTTTTTTCTCTCTGCAGGGTCATCGCAGCTCTCCGGCAGACATCAGGTCCGCCCAAGCCACGGGCACACTCCTGCAGAGTTGCACTGAGGTGTACTATTGAGGTTTCACTGATGGGCACTGATGAGGCTGCACTGATTGGCAATGATGAGGCTGCTCTGATGGGTGCTGAGGAGGCTGCGCTGATGGGTGCTGATGGGCACTGATCAGGCTGAACTGATGGGCACTGATGAGGCTGCAGTGATGGGCGCTAATGAGGCTGCACTGATGAGTGCTGATAAGGCTGCTCTGATGGGCACTAACCAGGCTGAGTTGATGGGCACTAATGAGGCTGCACTGATGGGTGCTGATGAGACTGTACTGATGGGTGCTGATGAGGCTGCTCTGATGGATTCTGACATGGCAGCTCTGATGGGTGCTGATGGGCACTGATGAGGCACAGAACGTCTCCTTCTCTCTGAGACCTGTCAAACCCTGATGATCCTGCTTTGTTTACACTTGCTGTAGTCGTCTTTCGGCTATGGCGCAGCAAGGAAGTGGTTAAAGTGGTTGTAAAAGACTGGCCTCAGGTGATAAACAGAGACGAAACAAATCCTCCTACATAAGTTATACCTGTGTCAGGAAAAGTCTCACCAGCTGGTGGCGCTGTGGCTCCTGAATCCATGGGCTGCAGTTTCAGTATCCACCAGCGGGTGTCAGTAAAGGGCTCACCTGGTAGTGGCACTGTAGCTCATGGATCCATGGGCTGCAGTTCCAGTGTCCACCAGCGGGTGTCTCCCAGCAACCAGAAACTCATGCGTCATCACCTGATGCTCGTTGCAGGAAGGATAATTAAACCCTGACTGCCATGTTCTTAGTGCCTTGGTGTTTGGTCTCCATGTGCCCCTGACCTGTGATCTTGTATCTGTTCCTGGACCTCTGTCTTGCAGCCTGATCCTTTCCCACTCAGGGGTGGACTGACAACTCATGGGGCCCCCAGGCAATAGGAGATCATGGGGCCCCCTGTGTCCCACCCCACTCAAGCCACATCCACACAAAGCCTCACCTCCATATTGCCAAGGCAAGACATTTTGGAGGCGTTTTATGAAGTAATGTTCAGTGACAGGACACATAGCAGTCCCTGTATGTAGAAATATTTGGTGGTGGAGGCTGTGTAGTAATGGCACAGAAGTTCTTGTGTTATATAAACTCTCCTCAGAAAATTTTGTTGTCAAAAGATTCTGTAACGGAGGAAACACACACCTCACAGAGAGGAGGACATGGTGTGGAGGACACACCACATTATACAAGCTCTTGTCACTTCAGAGGAGGCTCCCATCTCCACACAAACAGCCTCTGTCACCTCTGGGGCAGCTTCCATACCTTATTTTACCTCTGAGGGACCCTCCATCCCCTCGCATCAGCCTTCTCTCCCCTGAGAGAACTTTTCCCCGGTGGAGGGTTGCCACTCTCCTATCGGCCTAGACTGCTGCAGCTGCTGGACCTCGCTAATTGGCAGAGCTGCCGGCAGAGTACAACAACCTGGCAAGCCTGACCTTAACTGCCAGCCATTTCTGAGCTCTGGAGACGGTTGTCAGGGACACCAACTACCTCCTCAACTAGGGACTGTGCAACAAGAACATCAACCATGTTCACTGACAAAACATGGACAATTTACTGACGGAGCTAATTTTTTCCTGACAACTTGAAAAATGACAGAACTCCTATTATAAATGAAGACAATAGATATTTAAACAGTATAAACACAATACAGTGCCTTGAAATTTTCCACATTCTGTCATGCTACATCCTATTCTGACATGCTATTTTGCAAAGAAGAATGGGCAGAAATGTCCTCTCTAGATGTGCAAAGCTGATAGAGACCTCCCCAAAAAGACTTGCAGCTGTAATTGCAGAGAAAGGTGGTTCTACAAGGTATTCACTCAGGGGGCTGAATACAAACGCACCCCACACTCTTCACATATTTATTTGTATCATCTATCATTTTCCTTCCACTTCACAATTATGTGTCATTTTGTGTTGGTCTATCACATAAAATCCCAATAAAATATATTTACGTTTTTGGTTGTAACATGACAAAATGTGGAAAATGTCAAGGGGTAAGAATACTTTTTCAAGGCACTCTATGTAAGCACTGGCAAGACTCAGTAAGTAAGCAAGTAATTTGCCTGTTTTTTCAATTAAAAAATCAACACAGCACGACAAATTATCAGCCACCCTGGGATCAGCTAAAAAAAAGTTCTGCTATGCATATCACACAGAGCAATGGGCATAACCAGATTGCTTGAAAGAGAACTGCCTCTTGGTCACCTACCTCTACCTCTATAAACAGAGAAGCTGCTGGGGTGTGCACACATGGCTGTGATGAGATTTTGGGGGCCTCAACTGCAGTCCCTGACAAACCAAAAGGATGTGCATATTATTTAGTGCTAGATATAGCTCAGGAGACAATCGGAGACTGCAGACCTATCATAGAAGATGGTCAGAGACTGCGGACATACTACAGGAGATGATCAGAGACTGCAGGCATGACATAAGAGATGGTCAGAGACTGCAGGCATGATACAGAAGATGGTCAGAGACTGCAGAAATATTACAGGAGGTGGTCAGAGACTGCAGACATAATAGAGGCGATGGTTAGAGACTGCAGACATATTACAGGAGATGGTCAGAGACTGCAGAAAAACTACAGGAGATGGTCAGAGACTTCAGAAATGCTAGAAGAGATGGTCAGAGACTGCAGAAATATTACAGGAGATGGTCAGAGACTGCAAAGATAGTACAGGAGATGGTCAGAGACTGAAGCCATAGTGCAGGAGATGGTCAGAGACTGCCGAAATTTTACAGGAGATGGTCAGAAACTGCAGAAATATTACAGGAGATGGTCAGAGACTGCAAACATAGTACAGGAGATGGTCAGAGACTGAACACATAGTGCAGGAGATGGTCAGAGTCTGCAGAAATTTTACAGGAGATGGTCAGAGACTGCAGAAATATTAATGGAGATAGCCAGAGACTGCAGAAATATTACAGGAGATGGTCAGAGACTGCAGAAATATTACAGGAGATGGTCAGAGACTACAGACATAATAGAGGAGATGGTCAGAAACTGCAGAGATATTACAGGAGATGGTCACAGACTGCAGACCTACTACAGGAGATGGTCAGAGACTGCAGACACAACAGAGAAATAATTCCCTGCAGAAATATTACCGGAGATGGTCAGGGACTGCAGACATACTACAGGAGATTGCCAGAGACTGCAGAAATATTTCAGAAGATGGTCAGAGACTGCAGTAATATTTCAGGAGATGGTCAGAGACTGCAGAAATATTACAGGAGATGGTCAGGGACTGCAGACATAGTACAAGAGATGGCCGGAGACTGCAGAAATACTACAAGAGATGGCCAGGGACTGCAGACATAATAGAGGAGATGGTCAGCAACTGCAGAAATATTACAGGAGATGGCCAGAGACTGCAGAAACGTTACATGAGATGGCCAGAGATTACAAACATAGTACATGAGATGGCCAGAGACTGCAGAAATATTACAGGAGATGGTCAGAAACTGCAGAAATATTACAGGAGATGGCCAGAGATTGCAGACATAGTACAGGAGATGGCCGAAGACTGCAGAAATATTACAGGAGATGGTCAGGGACTGCAGACATAATACAGGAGATAGCCGGGGACTGCAGAAATATTACAGGAGATGGTCAGAGACTGCAGAAATATTACCATGAGATGGTCAGAGACTGCAGGAATATTACAGGAGATGGTCAGAGACTGCAGAAATATTACAGGAGATGGACAGAGACTAGAGAAATATTACAGGAGATGGCCAGAGACTGAAGAAATATTACAGGAGATGGTCGGAGACTGCAGAAATATTACAGGAGATGGTCAGAGACTGCAGAAATATTACAGGAGATGGTCAGAGACTGCAGAAATATTGCAGGAGATGGTCAGAGACTGCAGAAATATTACAGGAGATGGTCAGAGACTGCAGACATAATAGAGGAGATAGTCAGACACTGCAGAAATATTACAGGAGGTGGTCAGAGACTGAAGAAATATTACAGGAGATGGCCAGAGACTGCAGAAATATTACAGGAGATGGTCAGAGGTTGCAAACCTAGTACAGGAGATGGCTGGAGAAAGTAGAAATATTACAGGAGATGGTCAGGGACTGCAGACATAGTACGGGAGATGGCCAGAGACTGCAGAAATATTACAGGAGATGGTCAGAGACTGCAGTAATATTTCAGGAGATGGTCAGAGACTGCAGAAATATTACAGGTGATGGTCAGGGACTGCAGACATAGTACAGGAGATGGCCAGAGACTGCAGAAATATTACAGGAGATGGTCAGAGACTGCAGAAATATTACAGGAGATGGCCAGAGATTACAGAAATATTACAGGAGATGGTCAGAGACTGCAGAAATATTACAGGAAATGGTAAGAGACTGCAGAGAAATTACAGGAGATAGTCGGAGACTGCGGAAATATTGTAGGAGATGTTAGAGATTGCACAAATATTACAGGAGATGGTCAGAGACTGCAGAAATACTACAGGAGATGGTTAGAGACTACATAAATATTACAGGAGATGGTCAGAGACTGCCAACATAGTACAGGAGATGGTCAGAGACTGCCAACATAGTACAGGAGATGGTCAGAGACTGCAGACATAGTACAGGAGATGGTCAGAGACTGCAGAAATATTACAGGAGATGGTCAGGGGCTGCAGACATAGTACAGGAGATGGCTGGAGACTGGAGAAATATTACAAGAGATGGTCAGGGACTGCAGACATAATAGAGGAGATGGTCAGCAACTGCAGAAATATTACAAGAGATGGTCAGAGACTGCAGAAACGTTACATGAGATGACCAGAGATTACAAACATAGTACATGAGATGGCCAGAGACTGCAGAAATATTACAGGAGATGGTCAGAGACTGCAGAAATATTACAGGAGATGGCCAGAGATTGCAGACATAGTACAGGAGATGGCCGAAGACTGCAGAAATATTACAGGAGATGGTCAGGGACTGCAGACATAGTACAGGAGATAGCCGGAGACTGCAGAAATATCACAGGAGATGGTCAGAGACTGCAGAAATATTACCATGAGATGGTCAGAGACTGCAGAAATATTACAGGAGATGGCCAGAGACTAGAGAAATAGTACAGGAGATGGCCAGAGACTGCAGAAATATTACAGGAGATGGTCAGGGACTGCAGACATAGTACAGGAGATGGCCGGAGACTGCAGAAATATTACAGGAGATGGTCAGAGACTGCAGAAATATTACAGGAGATGGCCAGAGATTACAGAAATATTACAGGAGATGGTCAGAGACTGCAGAAATATTACGGGAGATGGTAAGAGACTGCAGAGAAATTACAGGAGATAGTCGGAGAATGCGGAAATATTATAGGAGATGGTAGAGATTGCAGAAATATTACAGGAGATGGTCAGAGACTGCAGAAATACTACAGGAGATGGTTAGAGACTACAGAAATATTACAGGAGATGGTCAGAGACTGCCAACATAGTACAGGAGATGGTCAGAGACTGCCAACATAGTACAGGAGATGGTCAGAGACTGCAGACATAGTACAGGAGATGGTCAGGGACTGCAGAAATATTACAGGAGATGGTCAGGGGCTGCAGACATATTAGAGGAGATGGTCAGAAACTGCAGAAATATTACAGTAGATGGTCAGAGACTGCAGAAATATTACAAGAGATGGTCCAGACTCAAGAAATATTTCAGGAGATGGCCAGAAACTGCAGAGATATTACAGGAGATGGTCAGGGACTGCAGACATAGTACAGGAGATGGCCGGAGACTGCAGAAATATTACAGGAGATGGTCAGGGACTGCAGACATAGTACAGGAGATGGTCAGAGACTGCAGACATAATAGAGGAGATAGCCAGACACTGCAGAAATATTACAGGAGATGATCAGAGACTGCAGAAATATTACAGGAGATTGTCAGAGATTGCAAACATAGTACAGGAGATGGCCGGAGACAGTAGAAATATTACAGGAGATGGTCAGGGACTGCAGACATAGTACGGGAGATGGCCGAAGACTGCAGAAATATTACAGAAGATGGTCAGAGACTTCAGAAATATTACAGTAAGTGGTCAGAGACTGCAGACATAATAGAGGTGATGATCAGAGACTGCAGAAATATTACAGGAGATGGCCAGAGATTGCAAACATAGTACAGGAGATCGTCAGAGACTAGGAATATTACAGGAGAAAGTCAGAGACTGCAAACATAGTACAGGAGATGGTTAGAGATTGCAAACATATTACAGGAGATAGCCAGAGACTGCATAAATAATATAGGAGATGGTCAGAGATTGCAAACATGGTACAGGAGATGGTCAGAGACTAGGAATATTACAGGAGACAGTCAGAGATTGCAAACATAATACAGGAGATCGCCAGAGACTGCAGGAATATTACAGGAGATGGTCAGAGACTGCAGAAATATTACAGTAGATGGCTAGAGACTGTAGAAATATTACAGAAGATGGTCAGAGACTGCAGAAATATTACAGGAGATTGTCAGAGATTGCAAACATAGTACATGAGATGGCCGGAGACTGCAGAAATATTACAGGAGATGGTTAGGGATTGCAGAAATATTACAGGAGATAGAAACAGCAGAAATATTACAGGAGATGGTCAGAGACTGCAGAAATATTACAGGAGATGGTCAGAGACTGCAGACATAATAAAGGAGATGGTCAGAGACTGCAGACATTTTACAGGGGATGGCTAGAGACTGCAGAAATATTACAGGAGGTGGCCAGAGACTGCAGAAATATTACAGGAGACGGTCAGAGACTGCAAACATAGTACAGGAGATGGTTAGAAATTGCAAACATAGTACAGGAGATGGTCAGAGACTACAGAAATATTACAGGAGATGGCCAGAGATTGCAAACATAGTACAGGAGATAGTCAGAGACTAGGAATATTACAGGAGACAGTCAGAGATTGCAAACATGGTACAGGAGATGGCAGGAGACTACAGAAATATTACAGGAGATGCTCAGAGACTGCAGAAATATTACAGGAGATGGTCAGAGACTGCAGAAATATTACAGGAGATGGTCAGAGACTGCAAAAATACTACAGGAGATGGTCAGAGACTACAGAAATATTACAGGAGATGGTCAGAGACTGCAAACATAATACAGGAGATGGTCAGAGACTGTAGACATAGTACAAGAGATGGCCAGAGACAGTAGAAATATTACAGGAGATGGTCAGGGACTGCAGACATAATAGAGGAGATGGCCAGAGATTGCAAACCTAGTACAGGAGATGGTCGGAAACTAGGAATATTACAGGAGACAGTCAGAGACTGCAAACATAGTACAGGAGATGGTCAGAGATTGCAAACATAGTACAGGAGATGGCCAGAGACTGCATAAATATTACAGGAGATGGTCAGAGATTGCAAACATAGTACAGGAGATAGTCAGAGACTAGGAATATTAAAGGAGACGGTCAGAGATTGCAAACATAGTGCCGGAGACTGCAGGAATATTACAGGAGATGGTCAGAGACTGCAGAAATATTACAGGAGATGGTCAGATACTGCAGAAATATTGCAGGAGATGGTCAGAAACTGCAGAGATATTACAGGAGATAGCCAGAGACTGCAGAAATATTACAGGAGATTGTCAGAGATTGCAAACATAGTACAGGAGATGGCCGGAGACAGTAGAAATATTACAGGAGATGGTCAGGGACTGCAGACATAGTACGGGAGATGGCCGGAGACTTCAGAAATATTACAGGAGATGGTCAGAGACTTCAGAAATATTACAGGAGATGGTCAGAGATGCAGACATAATAGAGGAGATGGTCAGAGACTGCAGAAATATTACAGGAGATGGTTAGAGATTGCAGACATAGTACAGGAGATGGCCGAAGACTGCAGAAATATTACAGGAGATGGCCAGATACTGCAGAAATATTACAGGAGGTGGTCAGACGACTGCAGACATAATAGAGGAGGAGGTCAGAGACTGTAGAAATATTACAGAAGATGGTCAGAGACTGCAGAGATATTACAGGAGATGGCCAGAAACTGCATAAATATTACAGGAGATTGTCAGAGATTGCAAACATAGTACAGGAGATGGCCGGAGACAATAGAAATATTACAGGAGATGGTCAGGGACTGCAGACATAGTACGGGAGATGGCCGGAGACTGCAGAAATATTACAAGAGATGGTCAGAGACTTCAAAAATATTACAGGAGATGGTCAGAGATGCAGACATAACAGAGGAGATGGTCAGAGACTGCAGAAATATTACAGGAGATGGTTAGAGATTGCAGACATAGTACAGGAAATGGCCGAAGACTGCAGAAATATCACAGGAGATGGCCAGATACCGCAGAAATATTACAGGAGATGTCCGGAGACTGCAGAAAAATTACAGAAGGTGGTCAGACGACTGCAGACATAATAGAGGAGGTGGTCAGAGGCTGCATAATATTTTCTGTTTTCTCTTCATGTTCATGTTCTGTCCTCTCTCTCCTCTCCTCAACC
>BLSH010390804.1:386176-398960 GCA_018402905.1 Glandirana rugosa | reverse complement strand
GTGACTGTGGTCGTGGTTCTATTACTCGTGACTGTGGTCGTGGCTTTCTCTCGTGACTGTGGTCGTGGTTTTAACTCTCGTGACTGTGGTCGTGGTTTTACTCTTTCGGTGCTGGTGTCAGTGCTCATTATCTTGGTGCTGGTGTCAGTGCTCTCTAGTTCGGTGCTGGTGTCAGTGCTCTCTATCTTGGTGCTGGTGTCAGTGCTCTCTATTTCAGTGCTGGTGTTAGTGCTCTCTATCTCGGTGCTGGTGTCAGTGCTCTCTATATCGGTGCTGGTGTCAGTACTCTCTATTTCGGTGCTGGTGTCAGTGCTCTCTATCTCGGTGCTGGTGTCAGTGCTCTCTATTTCAGTGCTGGTGTCAGTGCTCATTATCTTGGTGCTGGTGTCAGTGCACTCTATTTTGGTGCTGGTGTCACTGCTCTCTATTTTGGTGCTGGTGTCACTGCTCTTTATTTTGGTGCTGGTGTCACTGCTCTCTATTTTGGTGATGGTGTCAGTGCACTCTATTTTGGTGCTGGTGTCAGTGCTCTCTATTTTGGTGCTGGTGTCAGTGCACTCTATTTTGGTGCTGGTGTCAGTGCTCTCTATTTCAGTACTGCTGTCAGTGCTCATTATCTTGGTGCTGGTGTCAGTGCTCTCTATTTTGGTGCTGGTGTCAGTGCTCTCTATTTTAGTGCTGGTGTCAGTGCTCTCTATTTTAGTGCTGGTGTCAGTGCTCTCTATTTCGGTGCTGGTGTCGGTGCTCTCCATCTCGGTGCTGGTGTCGGTGCTCTCCATCTCGGTGCTGGTGTCAGTGCTCTCTATCTCGGTGCTGGGGGTCTCTATCTCATTGTTGCACTCAGTGACCTCTCTCTCTCTCAGTGCTGTGCTCAAAGCTCCTTGAACTCTGCCTCCTGCCTCCTAGAAGAGAAGGGTCTCGTCATCCCCGTTGGGCAGCAGTAGGTTCCCCCTGGACTCCCCATAGGGGAAGAGCTCCTGGCGGGAGACAGCAGCGGAAAAGCCAATCAGAAGGCAGTGCCAGCGCAGAATGCGGAGTGCCCGGCCCACCATGGCAGAGACTGGGCTAGGACCTCTCAACCCTCCACAGTTGAGCCCTGCATAGGCAGGGGTGAGGGTAGGGCAGAGGGAAGGAAGACTGAGCCATCCTGACTGTTTGTGGCACTGATAATCAGGAGGAGGGGGGTGGAGAGGATGGGGCTAGGGGTGGATATTAAGGTCACAGTTCACTGTGGCTGAGGGAGGCTGGATGCTGGAGGAGCAGGGTTGGGGGGCCTTGCTCTCTCCCATGACTGGCTGCAGAAAGGGGTTGTAGCATAGTGTCTCTCCCTGTAGCTGGAGCCCCTGATCCCTTCACCTTGATTGACAGGCCCTAAGAGGGGCGGCTGGGACACCTCTTCTCTTCTACCTCCTCCCCGGGACCCTCCTCTTCCTCTCCTCACCACTGCTTATCAGACGCTGGGCTGCCTCCTCCAGGTGTGCGGGGACCGCTCCACGGAGCACTCCGGTGGGCGGTGATGAAGGAGCTGCTCCAGTGCAGTGAGAATGTTCAATTCTTTTATTATTTTGCTTTGGCTGCTGGAAGGAGTCTCCTCCCCTTCTCCTCCTCTGCCAGACAACACAGAGCTGGCCCCACCTCCTCCCCAAGACCACGGATCCCTCCTCTCTTTCCACTACCTGGCCATAGGGCTTGCAGGCAGCATTACCCCTCAGCAGGCCTGAGCGCATCGCAACAGCTGCCTTTTTGTCAGCCATGGTCCTGAATACCTAGAAGCAGCTCTTCAATTAAGCAAATTAGACAGCCACGAGGCCCCTGTGAGTGTGAGGCCTTAGACAACCACCTAATTTGCCTATTTAAAAAGCCGCCTCTTTTTTTTAATGGCTGCTAATTTTTTTTTTTGCTGAAAATACATTCCCTCCAGATGAACATATATATACTGCAAGGGCTTTAGCAAACTTTATTGCGGATTCTTACCTTTCTTTGTTCTAAAGAATGCCTGCCTTACCATGCCCTTTCTAAAATGATGACTAAATGCAGAGATCTGCTGTTCATTATCACAAACTGAACCAGCTCAGTATTTTAATAAAAAAGGAACATAATTCACATCCATTTTTAGCCATGGTGAGGAATTCTGTAGATGCCTATAATTTGACTTTTGGCTCTTTCAGCTTTTTGAAGACTTCTAAGAAAAGTATTTAAATGAGACTTTAAATGATGTACAGAATGCCACTAGTTTGCCAATATGCAAGGAAGTAATAGTTTAAATATATTGGCAGTTTTAGAAAACCATAGTGGCTGCAACTAAAATACAGGGGAAATACTGTATAAACAATTAAATTGTACCTAGGCTTGCATGTTAATTATCTATATTTATAGCATGTTTTTACATTTTCAATTTTGAAAGTTGGTTGTAAACATCGCTTGCTCACTTGTACCTATAAGTAATCTTATGATTACAGTCAGTGACGTCACAGGCAAGTCATTCATAGCCAGAAATGTTTAATATTGGATCAATAAAACCTGGCAACTAGCATTTTCATAAAGGGAGTTTATCATTGGTGATAAACAGGGTGTTAGGATACTATTGTTATACCTCTGGTGGGTTGTCTTCTCTAGTTTCTGCAGGCACCACTAGATGTCTTTGTTCAGTCCCTGGTTTTCCATTTTGTGCCATTATGTGAGACACTGTTATAGGTAGTCTCATGCAGAGGTTACCAGGTAGTCTTTATGTTCATCAGCTCTATCTAGGAGATTATGTAAGGACCTTGTAAGAGGAATCTGGAGGCCTCAGATAGGAAGACACAGAGGAGGCAACACACCAATATGAGCAGGCAGAGGGATATGAAGTCACCCCTTCTGGGGACAAGGGTTATCCCCAAAGCCAGGTTTAGACCTTGGGGGGCCCAGGGTATTTGAAGTATACACAGAGTTGGTTTACATTCTCAATGACATTCACACATTTTTAAATTGCATGACACAATGTCCTTCTAAGCTCACTCATGCCCACACACACACAGTCATAGTGCTCTATGTGTGCTTTGCTTGAGCTGCCAAAATTCATTTTTGAAAAAGGATACAATAAATTAGTCCAGTGTTTTACAGATGATGGCCGGCAAAATACTACTTCCCAAGATACATTTAATAAAATAAAGTAAGTTCTTTAATATACATTTTATATTATTTTATTATTATTTATTTTTTATTATTTTATATATAAATTGTCCATCTTGCCCCCTTATAAATCTGGCCCTGGTTGCCCCCCTGATGTTCTGGGAGTGAGGTCCCTTACCTTGTTGGCACTGCATCTGTCCTATAAAATATCATTCATGGCAAGGACAGAAATTAGAGTACTTTTTATGAGACAGGGACAAGCACCTGACCAGTGGTAAGCATACTAAAGCTAGCCATTCACTGATCAAAATTTGTCTAGTTAAACAGGGACTGCACGACATTCGATCAGTGTGTGGCTGTCCCCACTTGACAGAAGTTGATCTTTTGATTGACTTTTGGAGGGACATGTTGCAAAAAATTGCTTGATCAGCCACTGCAGCCACTCAGCTACACCCACTGATCAAGTGTCCCCGGCAGGGAGAACAAGTGAAGCGGATGGAGGAATCTGTTCGTCCAGCTTCCTACCTTAATGAAAAAAAAACTAACCCTGTATGCACACCTTTACTCTAAGCATAGAAATGTAGATTTGAAAACAAATACAAGAATTCACTTGTGTTTCCTTCATAAAAGTGCCTTTTCTCTTTCCAACTATTTGGACTTTGTACATAGTTACTGATTCAAGTAAGCATTTCAACTAATATGTGTTCTGTGATGTGCCCCTTGAAGTTTGCCAGTGTGAGGTCAGGGCTATGTCGAGTGAGAAAGATGATCTTACTACCGTAATTGCTGGACTGTTTTAAAATACCTTCTAGTAATGAAATTAGACAGCTAATACCTGAGAAACTAATGATGCTGAGATTGGTTCCAATGGGAAATTGATGGTGGCCAGAAGTAGGAGGGTCAGCTAGCCTGGCGGTGGTGACAAGTCATTCACCTGGACTTTGTAACACTTTACCCCTTGACTTGTTACCCCTTGGCTTTTGGGCTGGGTATTTGCCATGACCACAGACAGACCCAGCCTGCCCTGTGACCCTGTGGCTTTCGGGCTAGGCATTTGCCACCACCCCCAACAGACCTGACCAGCAACCACAGAATTTGAGCCCCATGCTGCTCAGTTGTGAACAAAATAGTAAAGGTTTCTGGCCTTCCTTGCTGACTTGTTCATGGTAGGCCCTGTCATGGGAACTGGTTTAACAAACCACTGCCTGGGGGGGTGCACTACTGCTTGCCACCTTATACATACCCCCCAACCATCCCGGTTTAGGCAGGACAGTCCGTAGATTGCAATTTAATTCCGTCATCTACAGATCTGGACTTTGTCCCTCACCTCTGCATGTCGCATGGGCGGCAGTTCCAAATCCAGTACAGTTACTGTCCTGCACCTGCAGCCGCTCTGTGTAACAGAAGTAGAATTGCTCCTTCTGCGACTGTCAACTGACCCAGATAAACAAAAATGAATGTCCAGGAAGCCTCCAATCAGTACTAGCGCGCTGCAGCCAGTTAGCATCTCTTGCAGACTAGATGGCACAGCAACTTCTCTGGCATCCTTGGTGTGTACTCCGGGGAGCTGTAACTTCACAGGTCGGTGGGTTGGCACTTGATGTCAGGAATGCAAGCAGAGAGTGGCTGAGCTGAGACAGCACTTTCCCAGTATCAACTTTAACAGTGTCTCAGCAACAAGATGTCTTAGATTTCTAGAGACCGTGTACAAGAGAAAGTAGGGCATTGTAAAGGGAGATGGGCACCAAAATGTACAGGGAGGGGGGGTAATATGGAGGGGGATGGGGGCCATTATGTACAGGGAGGATGGTAATGTGCACAGGAGGGGGCAGTGTGTGAAGGAAAGAGATAATGTGTATAAAAGAGGGCAGTGCGTGCAGGGAGGGAGAAATGTGCACAGGAGGGGGCAGTGTGTAAGGGGAGGCAGTTAATGTGCGGACGATGGTCAGTGTGTACAGGAAGGGAGGTAATGTTCACAGGAAGTGGAGGGGGCAGTATATATATATGGAGGGGGCTAATGTGTGCAGAAGGGGGCTGTGTGTATGGGGAGATCATGTGTGCAGGAGGGTGAAGTGTGTACATATAGGGGAGTAATGTGCACAGGAGGTGTAGTGTGTACAAGGAGAGCGGTAATGCGTACAAGAGGAAGCAGTGCATACATAGAGGGGGATAATGTGCTCAGGAAGGGCATACCCCCCATCTGTCCTGGATTCAGCGGGACCATCCAGAGATTTCAACTAAATCCTGGCACCTGGTGAATCCAGCCTGGAGTCCCAAAGCCCAGTGCAAAGACAGGAAAGCACTAGTATGGGCACTCAGGACATCTGCCCTGTCCTGACGATGTTTATGAAGTTCAAAGTGTTAGTTCTCTGTCTATTTTCAGTGTGTACAAATCATCTGTTTTGTTTTGGTAGATCTTGGCCCAACTAGACACTGCTGCGTATCGCACATCATCCCATAAATATTGAAACAAGAGAGGATATGGTTTTCATTGGGATTATAGCGGTGCCAACAGACAGTGAGGTCAACAATTCGACAAATGAAAACAAGATTTTTATTATTAACATGATTTAAATCCTATATATTAGTAAACATGAAAAGACAGTCCAAATACATTTCGGTTTGGTGGTTTACACCACTGGAGAGTGAGGACAGCCTCATTCCTGTCTTGGTCAGTAATAGGCAATATCCTTCTTTGCTATACTATTGGAATTAATAACCCGACTCGCAGGCGCCCTCTTGTGTACTCTTACCAAATCCACGTCCAACTTGGATCTTGTGTGCTTTCTGTGGCCGCATGGTGTTCTCTTCCTATTTGGGTGGTGCTGTCATTGGAGCTCATGTCTGGGCCCCCTTTGCGTTCCTTGTTTTATGTAAGTCCGGAGGTTCTGAAATCCCCTGAGAAAGCCAATCTTATTGCGAAACATGTTGGAAGAATATGATGTGCATGCTGCAAGTCACCAGCCGCCAAATGTGTCCCTCATTTTCAAGTTCTAAAGTTGAGAGATATGCCTTATAGTATGCCCTAGCCTAGGAACTAACTTAACAACCTGCAACCTGAAGGGGGCACTCTTTCAACAGGCAGCCTGTTTCTCTAAACAGATGTTTATGTCAATGACCTAGTCACCTACTGTATGTAGAATTTCTAGTTTTCCTCCTTAATACAAGCACTAAAGCAACAGAGTCATCATAGCTTTTAGATGTAGCAGTATGCTTGACCACAGGCTGAAATTCTCTTTCCCTCCAGATTCTATACCCTCCACTTCCCTGTAGCTGAAACACAGAATGGATTCTACATACTGCTGATTTTGTTGTGTTGCAGATGACTAGGCATGTAAAGATTGGCAGTGCTGGTTTCCAGGATATGCTAAGAAAATAAACATGGCTTGATTGATCCTCAATGTGTGTCCAAAGCAGAATTAGTTAGGGAACAGGTACAAAGGCATTATATGCCCTATGGTTAGAAATGTTATAGACTGGACAAGGAATTACTACAAAGTCATTTGCTATTGAATTATGCCAAGCTCATATTTACAAATGTCATCACAGACTTCCTACTTGGGTCAATGGTGATGCATTATGAAATTGTATTTCAGAAGTTGATAATGTGAGTGGGAACGCATGAAGGATTATGGTAAATATCTGTTATAACTGACTGTTTACCTGCCAATCTCCTGTGGTTTCTTGTGCTTCCTGCAGGTGAAACAAAGGCTTTGGAAGAGCCCAGAAAAAGCATGTATGCAGTTTCCTGAAGTCTATAAGATTACTTACACTAATGATGTGCATCAGAGACCTTGTATGGAACAATGCGCAAAATAATATACAGTAATAATATGGAAGCCAGCAGGAGCTACCAATGTGAGTGGTGAAGAACACCGGAGAGCTGCACTCCCAGAAGTGTCAGCTTCCCGGCAGACTTGAAGATTTGTCGTCATCGGAGAGGTGTTTGGTAGCAGGGGCAGCTGGCTTACAGTTATGGCTTACTTAAAATTTTACCAGTGTTCTCTGAGTCATTGACTAGCTACAAGAAGGCAGATTAGGTGTACTAAATTTTCTTTTGACTTGTCCCATAGCTCAAAGTACTAGAACTAGAGATGTCCAAGCAACTAGAATTTTAAAATGGAATCATCAATGGAGGGTGCAGGTGGTACAGGTGCCCTTTAAAGAACCAAATATGTTCTGAGCCTAATACATGTACATACAAAGATAAAGCTTTGAAGATGTGTGCATACGATTATCAGCCCACCATGATAAGCATTGCTCAGTGTGCACAGAGACAGTTTTATATTGACATGCCCTTCTGCCCCTACCTGCTGACCTGAAAGGTATTAGGTCTCATTCACAGGGGTGTACTCAGGGCTTCATTCAGTGGGAATGTGGGGGAACGCAGCACTGAATAGGGTGCTGGGGTGTAGAGTAGAATCTATTGTTGCTGGATGGGATCTATTGTTGCTTCAGGGATCTTTAGTTGCTGGGGGATCTATTGTTGTTGGTGAGAATCTGCTGTTACTGGTGGGGATCTATTGTTCCTGACACAGCAGAGGATCTTGCTCAGAGGTGGGTAGGAGATGGAGACAAGGGGTGAAGCAGGGAGTACCTGCACTGTTTCTCTGAGAAAGCAAGCCCTGGGTGTACTTAATAGGGATGCACCAATACCTATACCGGTATTGGTATCGAGACCGATACTCGGCCATTTCAAAAGTATCGGAACTCGCGAAAATTGGTCGATACCGGAAACCAATACCGGAAGTGGGCAAAAGTGATGTCGGCGGTGCGGTTGTGGGAGCAGATAAAGATTTGCGGCCCTCCATTTTGCGGTGAGTGCTGATACATAACGCATGTCTCTAACTGTGCTGCTGTCTGTCTCTTCCAGGCTGTCTGTTAATGGAGATTGGTGCAGTTACACCATGTCCCGCATGGCGATCAGTGAGTGAGTGCCCTGTTGTTGTCTCCTCTCCTGTCTTTGCAGCCAGTGAGTGTTACCTGTACATGTCTGACCCACACCACAGCAAGCATGTCTCTCTCAGCTAGCTTACATGGCAGCCAGTGTCAGTGAGTGTTACCTGGCTGTTACATGTCCCACACCACAGCAAGCATGTCTCTCTCAGGTTAAATGGCAGCCAGTGTCAGTGAGTGTTACCTGTTACATGCCCCACACCCACAGCATGTCTCTCTCAGGTTAAATGGTGGCCAGTGTCAGTGAGTGTTACCTGTTACATGCCCCACACCCACAGCATGTCTCTCTCAGGTTAAATGGTGGCCAGTGTCAGTGAGTGTTACCTGTTGCAAGTCCCATACCCACAGCATGTCTCTCTCAGGTTAAATGGTGGCCAGTGTCAGTGACTCACAGTGAGTGTTACCTGTACATGCTCCACACCCACAGCATGTCTCTCTCAGGTTAAATGGTGGCCAGTGTCAGTGACTCACAGTGAGTGTTACCTGTACATGCTCCACACCCACAGCATGTCTCTCTCAGGTTAAATGGTGGCCAGTGTCAGTGAGTGTTACCTGTTGCAAGTCCCATACCCACAGCATGTCTCTCTCAGGTTAAATGGTGGCCAGTGTCACTGAGTGTTACCTGTACATGCCCCACACCCACAGCATGTCTCTCTCAGGTTAAATGGTGGCCAGTGTCAGTGAGTGTTACCTGTTACATGTCCCACACCACAGTCAGCAAGCATGTCTCTCTCAGGTTAAATGGCGGCCAGTGTCAGTGAATTAAAGTGAGTGTTACCTGTACATGCCCCAAACCCACAGTATGTCTCTCTCAGGTTAAATGGTGGCCAGTGTCAGTGAGTGCTACCTGTTACATGTCCCACACCCACAGCATGTCTCTCTCAGCTTAACTGTCTGTGAAATGTGTTTCTTTCACAAATGTGTAAGAAGTTGCACTAGAAGCAAGCACACCTGACATGTTGTGTCTTTTTGAGTTTTTGGCAGTCAGAATGATACTGTTCTAGTGTTTTTGTTCCTCCTCATGCCTAAACTACAGAACTGTATTGCACTTAGTTGTGAACTTGTTGTGATGTTTACATGTCATTGACATTATTTACCATGTTCTGTGCAATTTGAGCTTTCAGAACTTTTTGACTAGTAAATAAAAGCATTTTATTTGTTTCATAAGTCTTTTGGAGTTCCAATTCTTCATTTCATAAAGAAAACTAACAGAAATCTTCATTCCCTTTAAAAAATGGTCACATGACCAAAAAACAGGTATCGGTATCAGCGACTACCTAAGGTAAAGTATTGATACTCATACTCGGTGGCAAAAAAGTGGTATTGGTGGAACCCTAGTACTTAAATGTACATATGTGTGAAGGATGTGTCAACGAGGTCATGTAGGCTGCAGCCACACTTCTTTTTCTGCAAATGAAAGTTGCCTGACTGTAATTCTCACTCTGTGTTCAATACTTTGGATCAATAAACTAGAGAACATGTGTCAAAAAGATCTTCTGACTTCCCTGATCTTCGTACTCGTTCTGGATCAGTGAACCACAAAGTTCTAAAGCCACCGGATTAGCATTTTTAAAAGCAGATCAGCAATGGTAGCCTATATTTCTTTATAGGAAATATAGGTGATATTGTTTACTTAGGATGTGCATAGGTGTGGCAGTAATAGAAAAAATAACATACTATTGGAACTCTATAGTGGAATAGTATAAATAAACTTAGTTTAGTTAAATTGTTTATACAGTGCTGCAGTTATATTCCAATAATTTGTAATTCAAAAAAAAATTATGCCTTTTATAAAGTCAAAGAATATGCAATTTTTGTGTAATATATTACACTTTATATATAAAAAAAAAGAATAATAATTGTGAGTAGTAAATACCATTCAGTGTAGGTCTCTTAACATCAGATGTGGTTTCCTCTAGCCCGTCCAGTAAATTCGTCCTTGTCCCAGGCTCACAGTTGCTCTGCTGTGGCTCCTACCTCCTCTTCTCCCTGAAGTCACCTCTGCTGATCTCTTAGTAATTGATTTATGAACACTTTTATTTTCTCTAGTGTTTATTACTACCCAACTGTTCAGATGTAGCCAAAGTTCAGGAAATGCTATTAGATTGCAGCACAGATAGCTGACTGGAGACAGGAGTCTGGGTTGAAATTGGTGAACAGGGAGGAGGCAGCCAGGGGAATAGTTGCCAGATTTCTCAATTAAACTATACTTTACTATGACAGAAGGTGACACACCTTCATTAGAACCTGAGCGCTCTATCTTCTCAATAAAAAAGAATGCCTTATATCCACAAGTTACGTACTTTAGAAAGACATTCCTACAGTACTTAAAACTCAACTGGATCTATTCATAATTTTATCAAGTGTTCTTCACATAAAATGTTATCAACTTAAGGCAGTATTAAACCCAAAAGTGAACATGTATTATATTGCAGCTTACCACTTGACGTGATGGCTGCATTCATTTTATTTTCTAGGTTTTCTTACTTTTTTTTTTGCATCTGGTGATCCAGCCAGTAAGTCTGTTGTATTTCAAATGAACAAGCTCTCCAGGAGAATGCATCAGTTACAGTACAGAGATGAGACAAGCCAGTTAACACTAGCAGGGGTGCTTACAATGATTGGCTTTTATTTATGTAAAACCTTTATTCCAAAAGGAAAAAAAGCTGTTTCCTGTATCTGCTTATAAAGTATTACCTGGAGTTTTGCTTCAATTTGTTAGTGTATTTAAATCTGCTAGTCCATCTAACACTCTCCTCGCCCCCAGACTAACTATCCTGCTGTCCAAATGTGCCCCCTGTACTCCTTCATTCAGAGTGGGAGCACTCCAGGGCTCAAGTCCTGCGGGAACGCAAAGGAACGCAGTTCCTGCACTTTTCCGGTTTGGCTTGATGCACAATGTGGTAGTAGTAGTGGTGGCGGGGGGAGAAATCTTGGATGAGTTCCCCATTTTTTTTAACAACTACAAGCAATCCAGGTAGTAACAAACAAGGCTACTACTATTTTTTAGTTTTGTATAGGGCACATTGATGGATTTTGTTTGCTCTTTGTATCCCATTGGGACCATGAGGACCAACAAACAACAATCCAGCTGTTAATTTATTTTTTTGAAATACATTTTTTTTGGTTGGGATATTTAACAACTTTGTAATAAAACTATTATTGGGACCCAGTAAAGGAAAAAAAGAAAAAGAAAGTCCCACATCCAAGGATTTCCCAACCTATTGTCAATAGATTTGTGTGGGCAAAGTTGCTCTCAACGCCTTACTCAAAATGATGTTAGCGGTCTGCGAGTACTTTTTTTGTCTTTTTTATAACGTAGCACTGTAATAATGTATTTTATTAAGACAGGCATTGATCCTTTCAAATTTACTTTGTAAAGAAAAGTTCAAAGGATGAAAACATTACAGGTGTTTAAAAAATCCAGTAATTCTTGAATTACCCCAGTAAAAAGCCACAGTAGTATCTTTTCAGGTGCCCATCAATTCCCTTTCTTCAGGATTATCCTGATCATAAGAATCCCTATTGCCAGGCTCCAGGTTACATCCTTTAGTTGCAGCCCAGCAATGGAGGCTTTTCTGATCAAGATAGCTCTGATGAAGGGGGACCAATGAGCCCCCAAAATGCACTGGTATTACTGCAGCAATTAAAGATTTACTGCACTTATACACCTGTACTGGTCACATTTTCTATTTTCTCACATTCCAGAACACTTTTGGGCCACTTTTGACCCCCCTGCAAGTTAAGAGTCCAGTGCTCCATCAACACTTCATATTTTTCATGCTTACTGAAAACATTTAATGTGTATTAAGGGACTTTCAGTGGTTCACTATTAGGGATGGGCGAACGGTTTGGCCCAAGCATAAGTTTGGGCCGAACTTTTAATGTTTGGATGTTTGGCAGATAGACCGTTTGTTCGCCCCCCCGAACGACCTAGAACATTATGGGGCAACTTCGCAGCCACGGAGCACCCCATAATGCATTGTGCAGCAGACAGCGCGCACAGTTCCTCCCCGTTGGGAAGGCTCCCGCCGTCTACTTTCTGTTTGTTTTGACAGTTTATTTATATGGCAGGGCGGGGCCAGCCGGCGATGTAAGCGGGTGACATCACGAGAAATCCCCCTCCTCCACATGAAAACATTGTGCCTGGGACAGCTGCCCCTCTGACCCCAGCTATCATCCAGCCCTTCTGGCTGTGACATGACATCCAGTGCAGCCATTTCAGATGATATAGCAATCTGAACAGCTGTCTCCCTGGTATCCACAATGGCAGAGAGGAAAACTGATTTGTGCCATGTGTTTCCTTTCTGATAGACCCAAATCTCCCGTACCTGGCACCACAACTGGGGGCCACTAATTAGAGCTATAGTAGACTTTACCGACGTGACCTACAGTACAGTGTCGGTCTTCCCGACCTACTATCGACCCCAGTCTCCCCGTCGACAGGGTCCGTGTTACAAAAGTACACCTCCTCCCCCTAAAGAGCACTACAGTGGGCGAATGTAGCGGCCGACCGGGGCGGGACGGTATATTTATTTGACAGTTTTGTTTGTCTTTCATCTGCCGCCCTCGGAAGGGTTGCCCCTCCTTGACACGCGCGACAGACGACGTGTTACGTAATACCCCACGAGGCACCGACGCTTCAACGGGGTATTACAAGATCCAGCAAGCCCCCCCGCTTGTTTGCCAGATAGACGGTTTGTAGGTTTGTAATTTT
>BLSH010390804.1:370488-383166 GCA_018402905.1 Glandirana rugosa | reverse complement strand
GTGAAATCTCTAATTTCTGCTATCTGTCCTCAGAGCAACAGCACAGACAGCAGTAGTAAAGTAATCTATCTCAGGATGCAGGATCAGGTCTTAAAATGGCTAAAATCTGTCCCTCACGCCGTCAGCTACCTTTCCCTATACTAACCCAAGGAGCATGTGACTGCAGCACTGTGACTCCAGCTTATAAAGAGGCTGGGTCACATGATGCACCGGCCAATCACAGCCATGCCATTAGTAGGCATGGCTGTGATGGCTTCTAAGGGCAAACCAGTGAAACGCTTGTTGATTGGCTGCCCTGCAGCTTCTCAACACGTGGAGTAAAATAGCAGAACCCCGGACCGAACCCGAACGATTTTTGAAATGTCCGGGTCCGGGTCCGTGCCACGGACACCCGAAAGTTCGGTACGGACCCGAACGTTACAGTCCGGGTTCGCTCAACACTAATCAACTGTCTTCTAACATACAGGTCCGCTAGCGACATTCTACAGCCAGAATATATAGGTTTTGTGTGATAAGTCCTGGGGGCAACCTAGTGCTGGCAGACCTGTTTAAGGGAAAGGAGACTGCTAAAGCTGAAGTTACACTCGCCAGTTATTTACTCTGATTGGAGTGTCTCTTTACTGCAACCTTACATGCTAACACTAAATCCCGCGTCACCCGGGCCCAAATCCCTGCATGAAAAACTGTGCCTGGGCTAGCTACTGAAATACATATGACGTTTTACTTATCAAAGGATTTGTATTTCATTCTATCCAGCCCTAAAACTTATACAGTCCTGGAAAAATAGCAAAGCCAGGTTGATGACATGACTTTTGCAATTGTCAGAAAAACATGAAAGCTGCTATTGCTCAACTTTTATTTGAGCCAGGGGCTGTCATACCGATGCTTTGGATTCAAAGTTTTCTGAATCTCTGACCTGAAAGGATTATAAAAATAAGGAATGTTAACACTTGTTGGCACTAATTTATGTGTATTATACCCCTGTAGGAAACTCATTTACCCAGATCCCTTACCCAATAGTTTCCTCACAGAAAGTTACAATCACTCTTCAGGCTCATTAATCAGTCTAGGGGTATGCCTTTTCTGATGCTTTATTGAGAATTTGGATAGGTAGTGGGTAATAATAGGATGCTCCAGTAATCCTTAGCAACAATTTGAAGACTGTATCAACAAATGTTCATATACACAGTAAAATAGTCCGAGTGTCCATCACCCAAATGGGAAAATCCTCTTGTGATAAGCCCTCCAGCAGGAACAAGATTGTCTGCTTAAAAGATGCAGTTGACCCTTTGCTATAGAGGGTCAAACATACGTTGGCTTAATACCCAAGCCCAGGCCTTTGTCTTTGGCAGGTCTTCTTGCGCCACAGCATGGAATCTCCCAAACGTGGTAAAGTGTATACCCAAAAGGAAAAAAAGGCTCCACATAGCATAAAACCCAATGAGATTTATTATAAAAGTTTAAAAATGCACTTACATCCAGTAAGACACAATAAGCCTTGTATCATAATAGAAACCGCCGGCCGGCAAGCAAACAGCACCCGTCCTTTCGGATTTGCAAAACGCGGTGACGTAAACACGTCGTCCACCCTACCTGGTATTTTGTCACAAAATTACCTCTTCCGGGGTACGGGCAACGTGCTGAGTCACGGCTATAAATAAACACCACTAAAAACCAAGCCTCACTTTGGTAAACACAGTTCAAAACCAAGCCTCACTCTAGAGGTGGTATATACTTTAAACCAAACCTCATTCTGAGCCACGACTGGCCACGATATGGGTTCTATATGGCCAGTTTGGGAGATTCCATGCTGTGGCGCAAGAAGACCTGCCAAAGACAAAGGCCTGCGCTTGGGTATTAAGCCAATGTATGTTCGACCCTCTATAGCAAAGGGTCAACTGCATCTGGTAAGTAGACAATCCTGTTCCTGGTGGTGGGATTATCACAAGAGGATTTTCCTGTTTGGGTGATGGACACTGGGACTGTTTTACTGTGATACAGTTTACTTCTATTTCACCCACCTGTGCACTTTTTGAGCGAAGGTGCTGGATTGCGCGACTCATGTTTAAATTATTCTTTTGGACTCTGTATCTCGCAGAAGAGTTGCAGCTGTATTCAATCACATTGTTTGTTATTCACTTGTTATAATTTTATTTTGCTTGTTTGTCGTAAACATTAGCGCGGTATTTTCTTTTTCTTTTTTAACAATTTGAAGACACTGAACTTTCTCCTGTAGAACTATGAGCCAAGCCTTTGTAGAAGTAAAGAGTGGACTGGACCTTGAAGTAGCAACTTGGGGAGACTTCTTTTGCTCTTTCTGGACAGTCCAAGCAAAGTCCTTGCACTAGGAATTAAATAGACTAAGCTCTTCATGACACAATGTCCCTGCTGAATCTAGCACATATGGGATGGCCTCAGCACTCTAGGATCTCTCTCATCAGTATGTACTCACAAATGTCCTTGGAAATATTGGTTACCTCCTTCCGATATCCTTGTGGCACTTTCACCCTGTAATACGAGACTGGATCTTCAGACGACAGTCCCTCGGTCAGCTTTCAGCAAAGCAAGACTCCAGGTAGCCCACCTGAGGCCTCAACACCCCACAGGCACGCAGCCCTCCTTAAGCTGTGATCTCTAGAGTTGAGCGAACCCGAACTGTAAAGTTCGGGTTCGTACTGAACCTTGGGGTGTCCGTGACCCGGACCCGAACCCGGACATTTGAAAAAAAGTTTGGGTTTGAGTTCTGGGTTCGGGTATTTGATCGCGCATGTTGAATAGCTGCAGGGCAGCCAATCAACAAGCGTTTCACAGGTTTTCCCTAGAAGCCATCACAGCCATACCTACTAATGGCATGGCTGTAATTGGCCAGTGCATCATGTGACCCAGCCTCTATATGAGGCTGGAGTCACAGTGCGCATGTCACATGCTCTCTGGGTAGTGTAGGGAGAGGATGCTGCCAGTGCTGTGAGGGACAGATTGCAGATAGATAGATAGGTAGAGATTACTACTACTACTGCTTTTAGGGACAGATTGCAGATCTCATCCTGCATTACAGAAAGATCTGACTGGACTAGGTAGAGTCTACTGCTTAGAGGGACAGATTATTGTTCTAAAATCATCTCCTAGTTCTATAGGGTCAGGTTCCTGCTGTTGCTGTAAGGGACAGATTATTGTTCTAAAATCATTTTGCAGCCCTCTAGCACTTTCCAGGACTTTTTACAGTCATTTTTGTCCCGAAAAGTTCGGGTCCCCATTGAATTCAATGGGGTTCGGGGTAAAGTTCGGGTCAAGTTCGGTACCGAACCCGGATTTTTTTCCTAAGTCCGGCCGAACCCACCAAACCCGAACATCCATGGGTTCTCTCAACTCTAGTGATCTCCTTCTCAGGAAAAAGACCCCGTCACCATTTGGGCACCTCTCCCCAGGAATTGGTAAGGGCTGTACGAATATTCAACTGCTGGTTAGACTCTTTGTGCCCACTAACTTCTAGAACATTTCTGCATTGACCAAGGGGAAGCAATCAATCCTGTAGCCACTGAGGCATACAACAGGCCAAAGCAATCAACACAGCCAAACTGATTACAGTGAGTCAACACTTAATTTACCTAACAATGAACCGCAGCTCTACTGGATACAGTGAGCCCGAACTAAATTTGCCTAATCCTAACACATATTTACCTAATCCTAGCACTTATCTAGGAGTGTTAGGTTAGTTGTTTTAAAAGAAAGAGGGCCAGGAATTGCCATCCAATACTTTTCTCTCGACAGAGTTATTTATTTATTTTTTTTTGTTTACAAGTTTTTTATTAGAAAAATACAAAAGGTGGTACAAAATTTAGCATAGAAAACATTAACACCATGTATTCCAGTGTGTATTAACATCAAGTAATCTAGATATAGTATTGCCTAGTAAGATTCAGCGTTTTCATCCATAAGAGTTTACATGCTTTTATTCCTTCCCTTTCAATGAATCCACAAACAATTCCATGTTGTCATTTACGGTCCGGATAGCACAACAACTCAATCAAAAATTTCCTTATGGGCGAACCAAGGGGACCATTTTTTGTCATAATAGGGAATGGTGTGGTATAGAGTATAATATATTTTCTCCATTTTACACATTGAGCCCATTCTACAAGTGATTTGCAGAAGGGAGATATATTTAGATTTCCAGTGATAAGTGACCGACCAATGAATGGCAACGCATAAAGTATGAATCAGTCTCATATCCAGCTTCGTGACTTTAGGAATTGGGGCAAACAGAAGACTTTGTGCTGGGGTAAGCGTGACTTGAATCTCTGCTAAACTAGAAGGGAAGGTTTTAACCCTTCTCCAGATAGGGGCGATCCCAAAAAAGGTGTAAAAATGATCTGGGAATATCACAACCCCTGAAACAGAGTGGGATGTCGAGGGAAAAATTCTGTGTAACCTCAACAGGGTATAATACCATCTTGTTTGGAGTTTTAGTGCTGTTTCCCTAATGATGAGGGCATTTCTTTAGGTTGTCTATACAGGACTTCCAATTTAGGGATTCCTTTTCTAATGTGCATTCCTCTTCTCATTTAGTCCTATATGACAATATACCTTGTGAAAGTTGGTTAATCATATAAGAGTTTATGTGTGAGGTGAGAGCTTTACCCCTGGGGTTGTTTAGGCATATGTGCTCATAAAGAGATGAATTTGAGCTTTCGGTGAGTTTGAGGCGTGAGGTGTAAAAGTGCTTAATCTGTAAGTAATGAAAAATGTATTTATTCGGGGCCTGAAATTTATTTTGGAGAGAGTGGAATGAAACAAACTTCCTATCCTTAACCAGTCTAAACAATTGGAAATTCCGGAGGAGAATGACGCATGACCAATAAATGCCACATGAGAGGGGCTTGAGATGACAAAGGAATATTTGGTTTTATAACTGTTCCACAAATGGAGGGACTGAGTCACCAATGAGTTTAGTGGGGTCAGGTCTGCCACCGAAATACCTCTGCTCCAGAGGAGGCCAGGAAGGAAGAAGGGTTGAATTGAGTCGGCCTCAAATCCAACCCAGGGTACATTGGAGTTATGAATGTGCAATTGCGCCATTTGTGCAAATCTAGAGGCCAGGTAGTAGTGCCACAAATTAGGGGCACCCAGTCCTCCACCACTTGAGGAAGAGTACAACACTGTGCTTGAAAATCTGTGTGGGAAAATGGCCCAGATAACGTTATTTAAATCCCTATGGAACTCAAGTACATAGGCCTTTGTGAGTCTGAGTGGAATGGTCCTAAACAAGTAAAGGAGTTTGAGAAGGATTGTCATCTGCGCTGCCGTTACTCTGCCCAAAAAAGAGATATTGTATGTTCGCCACACTTTCAGCATCTGTTTGAGTTTAGAGATCATTGGTGGGTAGTTTGTGAGGAATATCAGGGGTGAGATGTATCCCCGGATACGGCAACGCAGTGAGGGTCCACTGGGGATTAAAGGAGGACTTTAGAGATTGGAACTGGGCTTCTGGTATGTTAACTGGCATACCTATAGTTTTTGTGAGATTAATAGTGAGACCAGATAATTCTGAAAATTTCTGAAGTGTTTGGAGAAGATTTTAGAGTCATACGGTAGGGTTAGTGATAAACAAGAACATATCTTCTGTGTACATGCTAATTTTATATTGAGCTCCTCTCTTCGGGTAACCCGAGATATCAGGATGTTGTAGTATAGTGATTGCCAGGGGTTCTATGGCTAGGGAGAATAATAGCGGGGAGAGTGGACACCCCTGTCTGGTGCCTCTGCCAACATTAAAAAAAATTGAGTTACTACCCAGTATACGAATCTTGGTTTAAGGGTCGTTATATAGGGCCTTGAATGTGTGGAAAAATTCACCATGGAGGCCAAATCTCTGCAGGACCTTGGCTAAGTACTCCCATGAAATGCTATCAAAAGCCTTGTGTATATCCAGGCCTAAGTAGGGGAGATGAGGTGCTGCTGGCGTCCTGTATAATGTTAGCAGCCAACCTTATATTGTCTGTGATTTGTCTGTTAGCGATGAACCCCTGTGTTAGGAAAAGGAGCAAGTCTGCCAGCAAAACTGGCTGTTTCCGCGGTGGTGCGCGCGCATGTGCGCGTTCGCGCGCGCCTTTGCGCGCGCACAAGCCGGAAATGGCGCCAAAATGGCGCTATTTAAACCAGAGAGTGCCAGCAACGGGTGCTGCTCGTTCTACAGCGTCCGTGACCTGTGAGCCTCAGCTCCCTCTATCTGTTCCAGTGTTCGTTTGCCTCCTGTTTGACCCGGCTTGTCCTGACCTGCTGTTTTGCTACCTGCACCGACCCTGGCTATCCACGACCATCTGATTGTCCACTCCTTTGTACCTCTGCTGCCCGCCCGTTGAACGAACCTCGCTTGGACTTGACTACCCTCCTGCCTGATCCTTTTGTACCATCCTGCCTGCCTGTTGCCGACCCAGCCTGTATGACCACTCTTCTATCTGCACGTCTTCTGGAACCTCACTACATCATCAGTGACCATCCAGCCCTCGTGCCATCCCGCACTCTTGGACCTCTGTCTACTCTATCAGGGGTACTTGAATCGGGTGCGCAAGAGCGGTTGTTCCCTGCACAAGACAGACTCCACCACCAGGTTCGTGACAGAAACGAGCAGCCATGACTGAGTCTGCGCAGGGAACACGCTCTGCTATGGACGACTTGTGCGCCCATCTTGCTGGCCTCACTCAAGTTGTCAAGAACCTCCAAGAGGGATATACCCGGTTAGAAGAGCGGGTACAGGAACTGTCTGCCGCTCTGGCTTCCAGTGCCACGGCTTCCCGTACCATAGTGGCCCTGCCTTCAGAGCCTAAGGTCCCGTTGCCGAACAAATTCTCCGGGGACCGGCGCAAGTTTCGGGCCTTCCGAAGTGCTTGCAACCTGTATCTGGGCCTCCAGCAACGGACATTTTCTTTGGAGAGCACCAAAGTCGGATTTGTGATCTCCCCGCTACAGGGTGAACCCCAGGCCTGGGCCCTCAGACTGTGGGAGCAGAATGCCCCTGAAGTTGCTACTGCTGCAGCCTTTTTTCTGGCTATGGCACAGTTATATGATGACCCCCATTTAGCCGCCACCGCAGAGGCCACTCTGTACAACCTTCAGCAAGGCCACCGCCCAGTGGAGGACTATGCTGCCGAATTTTGGCGCTGGAGTTCGGACACCACCTGGGGTAGCGCAGCGCTCATGTTCCAATTCCACATGGGGCTGTCGGAACCCTTAAAAGATGAGCTGGCACATGTGGGGATCCCCAAAACCTTGGAGGAGCTGATTACCTTAGCCATCTCCATTGACCGGCGCCTCAGGGAGCGCCGCGCCGAGAGGTCCTCCGGACAACTGCGTCCCACCTGGATGCTTCCTCGGGTGCCCAGTTACCCGACTCCGCCAGCTTCCCAGCCTCCTCCTCCTCTCCTCTGGACATCCCCGAGCCCATGCAGATTGGGTTGCTTCGGCCATCACTCAGCACTGAGGAGAGACAACGCCGTTTCCAGCTAATTCTCTATCTCTACTGCGGAGAGCCCGGTCACATGGTCCGGACATGTCCCGCGAAGCGTGGTAAGTGCTTGTCCACTGTATCTAATGAACTGATTAAGTCTGGTGCCCATCTTACCATTTTCTTGTCTCTGCAGCTTCTCGGAGGGATTATTACGGTGCCAGCAATCCTTGACTCCAGGGCGTGCAGTTGCTTTATTGACTCGGATTTTGCTGCACAGCATCACATCCCCCTGCAACCTAAGACTCATAAATTGGTGATCCGCCTGGCCGACGGATCACACATCAAGTCCGGGACTGTTACACATGAGACTGTCCCTCTTCTTTCCTGCACTCAGGATGGTCACAGGGAACATCTGCGGCTGGATGCCATTGCATCTCCTCTCTGCCCCATCATCCTGGGATTGCCCTGGTTCCAGGCACATAACCCCAGCATAGACTGGACTACCGGAGCCGTCCACTTCCAATCCCCTTATTGCCGCCAGCATTGCCTGAGTCCCAGTGATGGGACTGTTCCATCACTCCTTAGCCTGGAGGCTGACATTGAGCCTGACGTTCGGACCCTCCTCCCACAGGCTTACCATGCATTTCTGGATGTTTTTAGCCAGAAGGGGGCTGATAAACTCCCGCCGCACAGGCCCTACGATTGCCCCATCGAACTGCTGCCTGGGGCAAAGGTGCCTTTTGGAAGGATATACCCTCTCTCTGAACCTGAATTAGCTGCCCTTAAATCCTACTTGGATGATGGCACACTTCGTCCCTATGAAGGGGACCCCCTCAGCGGCCGAAACGGCCAGTACATTCATAAAGGAAGTCATCCACTTCATGGAGTACCCAGTAACATCGTGTCTGATCGGGGCGTCCAGTTCACGTCCAGATTTTGGAGAGCCCTGTGTGCTAGTCTAGAAATTAAGCTCGCATTTTCTTCCGCCTACCACCCACAGACGAACGGCCAGACGGAAAGGATGAATCAGAACTTGGAGCAGTACTTACGGTGCTTTTCGTCCTTCTCTCAAGATGATTGGGTCGCACTGCTGCCGGTGGCCGAATTTGCTTACAATAACACCATTCACTCGGCCACCCAGCAGTCCCCATTTTGGGCCAATTATGGCTACCACCCCACATTCCTGCCCGACCTAAGTCCGGAGTGCACCGTCCCAGCAGCACAGGATGTCACCAACTTCCTTCAATCCAACTGTAGACTCTTCAGGAGACACTATCTAAGTCCCGGGAGGCTAACAAGGAGGCCTATGATAGGAGGAAGCGGGGGGAACTGGAGCTTCAACCCGGTAACCCTGTTTGGCTTTTGACTAAGAACTTGAAGCTAGCATGCCCCTCGAAAAAATTGGGTCCGAGATTTCTGGGGCCCTTTCCAGTGAAGAGAAAGATTAACCGGGTGGCATTCGAACTTGACCTTCCACCATCTCTGAAGATCCACCCGGTTTTTCATGTGTCTCTACTAAAACCCATGGTCCTCAACTCCTTTTCGGGTCGGAAAGTAGGCCCACCGGGCCCCATCCTGGTCAACGGAGAGGAGGAGTTTGAGGTGGAAGCGATCTTGAACTGTCGCCGGAGAGCTGGAGAGACCCAGTACCTGATTAAGTGGAAGGGGTTCAGTCCGGAGGAGAACTCCTGGGAACCTGAGAAGAACATTCATGCCCCTGGACTGATCCGGGCCTTCAAAAGAAATCGCCAGGGTGGTGACACCCGGTAAAGGCATCCGGAGGCTGCCCCTTGGGCGGGCAATGTTAGGAAAAGGAGCAAGTCTGCCAGCAAAACTGGCTGTGTTCCGCGGTGGTGCGCGCGCCTGAGCGCGTTTGCGCGTGCCCGTGTGCATTCGCGCGCCCCTGTGTGCGTTCGCGCGCTTGTGCGCGCCCGTGGCTGGAAACGGTGCCAAAATAACGCTATTTAAACCTGGGAGTGCCAGCAACGGGTGCTGCTCGTTCTACAGCGTCCATGACCTGTGAGCCTCAGCTCCCTCTATCTGTTCCAGTGTTCGTTTGCCTCCTGTTTGACCCAGCTTGTCCTGACCTGCTGTTTTGCTACCTGCACCGACCCCGGCTATCCACGACCATCCGATTGTCCACTCCTTTGTACCTCTGCTGCCCGCCCGTTGAACGAACCTCGCTTGGACTTGACTACCCGCCTGCCTGATCCTTTTGTACCTTCCTGCCTGCCCGTTGCCGACCCAGCCTGTACGACCACTCTTCTATCTGCACGTCTTCTGGAACCTCACTACATCATCGGTGACCATCCAGCCCTCGTGCCATCCCGCACTCTTGGACCTCTGTCTACTCTACCAGGGGTACTTGAATCGGGTGCGCAAGAGCGGTTGTTCCCTGCACAAGACAGACTCCACCACCAGGTTCGTGACACCCTGATTGATAAGATGATATCAGTCTAGGGATCACCGTGGCCAATCTGTTTGCCAAAATTCTGCCAAAAATTTTAAGGCCATTGTTCATGACTGAGATAGGACGAAAGTTAGCTGGGTTTAAGTGATCTTTGCCAGGTTTGGGAATTAGGGACATGTTAGCCAGCAGCATCTCATCTGGGAAATGTCCTCTCTCCAATACCGAATTAAATAGTCGAGTCAATTTAGGGACCAGATGGTCCGTGTATTGTTTGTAGTATAGCGCAGAGTAACCATCTGGACCCAGGGCAGTGCCCGTCTTAAGTGTTTTTATGATATCTTTAACTTCTTCCTCAGTACACGGTGCATTTAGTGATTCTCGTTGTGATTGTATCAGTGACGGTATGGGAATGTCACTCATCCATGACAAGGAGTCTGCAGAGATGGGGGAGGAAGGAGGGGACAAAAGTGTGCTATAAACAGGACCGCCATCAGGGGAGTACAGGCAGTACTGTTGTAAGGGGCCCCAGTGTCTCAAGGGGCCCTTACAACAAAGACTTTAGCAGTCTTTAACATTAGAGTCTATGGGAGGGGGACACCCGGTTTGGGGACACTGTTCTCCCGAACCATAGCCAATAAAAATACCAAACTTGGTATACTTCACATAGAGAGGCTCCCCTGGTCAACAACTGGTCCATGTTTGAGACCTCGAGCACCTATGGTTCGGCCGTACTGGGTCCTCAAAGTGATCAGTCATTGACCAGCAATTGTCAGGTGAATTTCAGAGTTAACATTGGAGTCTATGGGAGGGGGCACCCTGTTTGGGGACACCATTCACCCGAAACATAGGCGATAAAAATACCAAATTTGGGTCACATGGAGAGAGCCCCCTGGACCACAACTGGTCCAAGTTTGGGACCTCCAGCACCCATGGTTTGGTGCGAGGTTTTATTGAAAGCATTGGGTGAGGCTGTGCTGCCTGTGCACTGTTTTTTTTAACCCCTTGGATCCCACACTAGCATGCATTGCACACTTCACTTCACTATATAATTCCTACTGCGGCTGCGACATGTGTACACCCCTGGCCAGTGGGCGGATGTGGTGGGATGGCCAGTGGGTGGGCCCTGGGGAATGTTGGTGGTCAGATGGGGGGGTAGGTTTAAAGCTGTGCAAGGGGCCCCAACATTTCTGATGTCTGCCCTGGCTATAAAACTTCTGAAAGATATCTATTATCTCGGCCAGGTGTGATGCAATATGACCCGACTGGGCTCTAAGCTTATATAGATGTATTGGTTTAAGGGTGTGATTCAATTCACGTGCAAACATGGCCGTGTATGCATTGCTATGGAGTAGAGACCTTGCCTTGGACCACCATAACATTTTCTCCGTTTTATATGAGAAAAAGGAGACCAACTACTGTCTTTTAGAATGTATTGCGGTTAGTTTAGTGGGGTCTTGTGAGTGGTGGTGTTCCCTGTACAACTTATCCAATTCTTGAGTAAGTACGAGAATTGAGGACCATCTGGCTTTATTGAGATCTGAGGCTAGTTTGATGAGATGACCTCTAAGGACCGCTTTGTGGGCCATCCACAGAGTGGTGATTGGGATATCCGGTGTAGGTTCAGTTTGAAATAATCATCTATATGCCCAGCAATAATTGACTGTGTACCAGGGTCTTTGATCAAGAATTTGTTAATTCTCCAGGCATATAATGAGTTAGGGAGTCCTATCATAGTGATGGTGAAGGATATTATATGGTGATCAGACCAGGGACAAATACGAATGGAAGCATCACAGAAATTTGCCATATAGATAGGGGTACAAAAGAGGTAGTCTAGTCTGGCATATGAATCATGGGGGAGAGAGTAATTGGTATAATCACGAGCACTCACCTTCAGTGCTCTCCAGGAGTCTATAAGTTGAAGTTAGTTGAGTTGTATACTCATTGTTTTTGAGAAAGTGCCTGAGGAAGGGGAGGGTCTACTTCTGTCTAATGAAGGTTGGGCTACTACCAGGATAATGTGGGTGGATTGAAATTTTTGTAGGACCTCAAAGAATTCTCGAAAGAATGAGGTCTGTTTCATTTGAGGCATAAATGTTAGCTACCCTTTAGTATCAGAAATCTGCTTTCACTATCTTTGTATACATGTTGTACTTGAAAAGCAACAGAGTGGTATAAAAAATGGCGACCCCTTTAACCTTATTTGGAGCGAGTGTGAAGTATGAACAATTATAGGCCTTATGGAAGTAGGTGGAGTGGTTAGATTGTGAATAGTGTGTCTCCTGTAGGAGCACAATCTTGGCACCTAGTTTTTTATAATGTAGAAAGGCCTTGCGGCGTTTATTTGGGGAACCCCTGAACGTTGTGTGATATACAGGTTATAGCTAGTGTTGAGCGAACCCGGACTGTAACGTTCGGGTCCGTACCGAACTTTAGGGTGTCCGTGGCACGGACCCGGACCCGGACATTTCAAAAATCGTTCGGGTTCGGTCCGGGGTTCTGCTATTTTACTCCACGTGTTGAGAAGCTGCAGGGCAGCCAATCAACAAGCGTTTCACTGGTTTGCCCTTAGAAGCCATCACAGCCATGCCTACTAATGGCATGGCTGTGATTGGCCGGTGCATCATGTGACCCAGCCTCTTTATAAGCTGGAGTCACAGTGCTGCAGTCACATGCTCCTTGGGTTAGTGTAGGGAGAGGTAGCTGACTGCGTGAGGGACAGATTTGAGACATTTTAAGACCTGATCCTGCATCCTGAGATAGATTACTTTACTACTGCTGTCTGTGCTGTTGCTCTGAGGACAGATAGCAGAAATTAGAGATT
>BLSH010390804.1:316184-330089 GCA_018402905.1 Glandirana rugosa | reverse complement strand
CCTAAAGAAGAAAATGGCACTTCTTCGTCTGGGATGTTTCGTGTAGTGCACCGTACCGTGCCCGCAGCCGCCGAATACGCCCCCGGGGAATCCTAGCCCGTCGGACACATGGGACAGGTTGAGGTCGAGTAGTCACCCTCCGAACAGATCGCGTACTAAGTACCACCCTGCGCTCACACGGGAACTCCATGACCTAGGGCAGCAGGTGGACATGGTAGAGGAATGGGTGGTAGACCTAGAAGCCTCCACCACTACCACTGAGGCTCGAGTCACTACTCTGAAAAGGGAGCACCAGGCCATCCGCCGCCATCTCATTGAGATTCAATTGTGGCTGGACGACGGGAAAACGGGAGCAGGAGGAACAACTTGTGCCTCCGTGGCATTCCTGAGGCTACAATGGGTCCTGACCTCCGGGCTACAGTGGTGGCCACCATGAATCATGCGCTAGACAAGCCTCCCACTGATGAGCTGGAGTTGGACAGGGTACACAGGCTGCCCGATCCTAAGGGGCCCCCGCATAAGCCGCCGACGCCCGTGCCATGCCACGTGATGTGCTTTGTAGGGTCTGCTTCTTCACGGTAAAAGAAGAAATCCTCTGTCAGGCCTGGTTTAAAGGCCCTGTGAACTTTGATGGCGCACCTATCCAGATATACCCAGATGTCTCCAGACAAACGCCGGCCATGCGGGGGCTGCTACGGCCTCTCCTGGACTTGATAAGGGAGACGGAAGCTACCTATGGGTGGGGACATCCCTTCCATCTTATTGTGCGGAACCAGGGATCTGACTTTCACCTAAGAGCACCGGACCAACTCCCGGACATATTCAGCTTCACAGGCAGGCCTGCCATCAGCGTCCCCGACTGGCACGACTATTTGCTGTCTCAGGAGGCTGCCGGCCCACCCATGCCGAGGCCGCAACGGACCAGACGTCTGCGCTCCAGAGCTTCAAGCCAGGAAACTCGGAGACTTCCCCCAACCACTGCTGAACTGTGATCACCCCGTGGCTGTCAGGACCTGGTAAGATGGGGGAAACTCAGTCACATGTATTACTTATTGGGAATTCGGGTACTTCCTCCACACCTGACAATTCCAGAGGCTCTGGCCCTAATTCTACTGTTGTACCTCTGTCAGTGAAGGGGGGTGGGTGTTTTTAACATGAACATTGCTATCGCTGATGTCGGATCGACGCACAATCTCTCAGTAGACTTTTCCTCCTCATAAAATGTTGACTTTGGCCATACTGGATTGCTGTCCCTGCGACAGGCCCTACATTCTACACAACGCCCCTAGGCAATTCCAGTGGAGAGAACTGTCATAATCATTGCCTAAACATTTAGGCTCTTTTACCCCCCCATCCTGCTCTTATTTTTCTATTAGGGCCCAGGAAGGAACCCACCCGCCACGTGCTAAGAGGATGACCCGCCCATCTCCTACCTGGTTTTCTGAGGCCCCCAGCTACTGAGTTCAGTACAAACGACCTGCTGGCTGCACTTGCCTTGGAGGTTGGGGGGGGGGGGGAGGGGTTGAGGGGTCATGGGTTCTGATTTTTTTGATGTTGCTTGTTATAAGTTTATTACCCTTGATTATAGATGGTGGGGCTTATGATCTTTTCCACTGTTCGCTCCCACTCACTGCTGGGTTGAGCGGGAGGGGAGCGAGCCCTGGACAGGATGTTGGAATGTGATTGCAAGTTGCGCACCTCAAAACACCTTTGCCCTACTAGGGGAGTTTTGGCGTAGGCCAAGGTCTCATTCTGGAATACCACTATGAGACCTAACGCCCCTACCTCCTGATCATACTAAGCCCGTCAGAGGCAGTTCGTGATTGGTGGCAATGTGGTGGGGCCTGCATGATGCCTCCCTACATGTATATATGAGTATGTGCTTGCATTAATAGTATCTAAGTTTAATGTTCTCAGGTTACCCCACACCTTGCTCCCCCCCCTCCGGCTTTTGGCCTCCTCTCTTTCCCTTCCCCATTCCCCTATGTCTTGACAGATGGTGGCCCGGCATGCTGTGTTATTATTGGTGGGGTTTCTCCACTGAGCAGTCAACGGACGGGCATTTCCACCCGTCTATGGCTTCCTCCCCCCGGTAAGATATAAGTGCCAGCGGAGAGCTTAGTTAGTCGTGGCTCACCAAGGTGACCCAACATACTACGGTCACTACTACGGTCACTTCTGCCTGTTACCCTGCTCAAAATGTTTTATGTAGATGAATGTTAGTTACTGGTAATTTGGTTATTTGGGCTCTCAGATACGATCCAATAAGTTTCCATGAGCCTTAGCGCCATGCATCTCCACTATTTTCTGGTTAGTCTACCTAGCTTTGGTTGCCCACCCCGGGTGACTACCCAATTCCTAACCATCCCCAAATAGGGCGGACACCTGGTTGGGTACTATTAGTGCTTGACATGGGTCCCTTTTTCAACCTCAACACTTGTAGATTATTCCCTTTCCACTCCCACCCTTTCTTTATTCTCTGCCCCTTTTTATTTTTTCCCCACTGCTTTCCCCCCCCCCTTGGGCCTGACTTAAAAGGGAGAGGACCTGGCGAACTGAGGAACTGGAGGTTGCCCAGATTCAAAGGCTGGAACATGCGCACAAGGCCAACCTGGCATGTGCCACTTACGAGGAGCTCCTTAAGACCCGTGAGGAACGGAGATTTCTTGTATTTTACAAAACAAAACAAAAATTGGTGTGGGCACACTGTTAGGGCGGGCATTGCAAGGCCCCCGAACACACATCTCACACATCGTAGCTGCCATTGGGCAGAAGCTATCCACATCCGTAGATATGGCAATGGAGTTCAAATCTTTTTATGAGGGGCTCTACAATATTGGCAGGACCTCTCCTCCGAATTCTCCCTCTGAAGGCAGACTTTCCCCGCAGTCCTACATCGCCGCCTCTGGTATGCTGGCGTTGCCCACCGCAGTGCAGGAAGATTTGCAGGAGCCCATTACCATTGAAGAGCTGGGAATGGCTCTTGCCCACTCAAAACCAAAAAAGGCCCCCCAGTGTATTATAAAATTTTCTTTGAAACCTTGTCGTGACCATTAGTTTCTGCCCTGAATGCGATCCCTGAGGGGAGCTCTTTCCCGGTAGATACCCTTAGAGCCTACATCTCCCTGATCCCTAAAGAAGGGAAGGATCCCTCACGCTGTGGTAATTATCGGCCGATAGCGTTATTGAATGCAGACTGAAATTGTTTTCAAAAGTCTTAGCTAACCGGTTGCTACTTCACATTCCAAGCCTAATCCATAGAGACCAGGCAGGCTTTGTACCGTTACGAGAACCCCGTGACAACACCATATGAGTGGTAAACCTGATCCACGCTGTCCGAACGTCCCACTAGCCGCTTCTCTTGCTGTCTACGGATGCAGAGAATGCTTTCGACAGGGTGAATTGGTCTTTTATGCATGCCACCCTCGAACACATAGGACACAGAGCCTCCATGCTAAATTGGATTCAATCACTTCACTCCTGCCCTACGGCCACAGTGAAGGTAAACGAAACTGGGTCTAGTTTCTTAATATCCACAATGGCACGAGGCCCCTTGTCCCCCCGGATCTTCATTCTCTCGTTGGAACCCTTTCTGTGCACTGTAAGGGGAAATTCTTCTACAGTGGGATTTCAGAATTCATCGGGGACCCATAAAGTGGCTGCCTTTGCAGAGGACTTAATCTTTTCCCTCACTGACCCTCTCAATTCGCTGCCAAAACTTCTTCTTTCTTTACAAGATTATGGCTCACTGTCCCTTTTCCAATTAACCTATCCAAATCCACGATTCTCAATATTTCAGTGGACAGACGCAACTCAGATCCTGACCGCTGCGTTCCCGTTTCATTGGGCTACTACTTCCATCCACTACCTGGGAGTAAACATTACATCTGATCCCTCCAACTTGTATGCAGCAAACTTTGTCGCACTACTCACTCACCTCAAAACGGACCTACTCCACTGGCACTCACTCACGTTAATGGGATTCGGGCGATGCAATGCCCTGAAGATGACTGCTTCTCCAAGGATTCTGTACCTACTGCAGACACTCTCAATACGCCTTCCTCTGGTCTTCTTTAAACAAATCGCCACCCTGTTCAGAGAATTTATCTGGTCGCATCGCAGGCCACGTACCCAACTCAAACTTCTCCATCTACCCAAGCGTAGAGGGGGAGTGGGCCTCCCAGACATGAAGACTTATTATAGGGCGATCCATCTAGCCAGAATGGTAGATTGGCACTGCCATGCGGAGTCGAAACATTGGGTGGCAATGGAGGTGGAAGACTCCATTGGCACAGCCAGGAGTTGGCCATGGACCACTTTGTCTTTGCCTAAACACCTCACAGATCACCCAACCCTGGGTAGTACACTGCACGTGGCTAGAGACGCCTTTCGACATATGTCGGTGTCCCCGGCCCCCTCCCCACTGGTCCCGATTCTGGGTAACCCAGAGTTTGCACCCGGTCTTTAGGGCCCATGCTTCCAATGGCTGGCTGAAAGTGGGCGAATATATCTCTGCGACTATATGGGGTCAGACGGGCAACTTCTCCCGCATGCTGGAGTCGCTGCTACGGACCCTCCACTGGATTTCTGGAGTGGCCTACAACTCCGCACTTTCTTACACAGACAAGCACGGACTCCGGGTATTTGCCAACAGCTGACGGAGCTGGAACACATCTGTCATCGAGGTGAGCCGGTCCGACATAGCCTGTCAGTAATATACGCTTCAATGGTGTGTCCGGGTGAAGACTTTATCCCTCCCTATCTCTCGAAATGGGAAACAGAACTGAACATGCATTTTACAGATTCCCAGAGGGAGAAGATTCTCCACTTTACCCAGAAGTCCTCCATAGCAACTAGAATTCAGGGGACATGTTATAAAATCCTAACCCGCTGGTACAGAGTGCCCATCATTGTCCATCGTTTCTCTCCTCAAGTCTCTAATCTATGTTGGAGATGTGGCACCGCGGAGGGCACAATGCTCCATATTTTCTGGGCATGCCCAAAGCTTGAACCATTCTGGCGGGAAGTAGCTTACATCATTAAGCACCTGAAAAATGTAGACATGGAAGGGAACCCTGCTGCCTGTCTGCTCCATCTGTCACCACGGCTGATTAGGAAATATAAGACCTCTCTTACAATCCAGTTATTGAATGCAGCTAAAGCCTGTATACCCCTTTGCTGGAGATCGGAGACACCCCCCTCTAAAGCGCTTTGGTTCTCAAAAATGAATGAGCTGAGGGATATGGAGGATCTCACCGCAACCCTATATGGTCGGGAAAAGATCTTCCGTGAGACCTGGAGACCTTGGAATCATTTTGTATTTACAGACCTTTACCTGCATGAAATGTAGTGTGGCCAACCTCTCAGGCTTGATGTGGTATGCCCGGGAGGGAGGCACCAAAAGTCTTTCTATTTCTTGCCTTCCCCTTTTATCTTATACTCCATTCTGTTTTGCTCTTGACTCCTCCAACCCCGGAGGGGCCTTCCCTCTCTCCTTGCCACCTACCCCCTTATTTCCACGTTTTATTTTTTTAATACCCCTTTTTTTGATAGAAGTCCAGTTTACCGATGGCTTTAGTAGATGGCTGACACAGATATCTTTACCCACTTTATTTCAGATTACCACCATTCATTTGTTATAACTCATTCCGGACGATGAAGTCCCTCAAAAGCATGTTCCTTTTAGCCCATAATATAATAGAGTGTTAAATATGTTTACGTGCTTGGGCCACATGCTCTGCTACTTATTTAGTCTACCAGTGACTCCCAGAGGCGCTATATGACATATTCGGTATAAGTGTTACGGTTTGATGGACTACCACATAGGTGGTATTGTATTGTAAGTGCCTTGATGACCCTTCATATGTCTTTCTTGTGTGCCCATATGTACTGTGTCATTTAAGTTGGCTGCTAATCAAGCACTCTTTAAATAAAGGAATTACAAAAAAAAAATTGTATAATCCGTTTAATTTGTCTTCGGAATTCATTCATCGTTTATTCAAATCGATCCAAATTCAGATCAGTTTGAATAGTTTTCGAATTCGAATAGTTTTCGAATATCCAAAGAGAATAAAATAGAATAGAAAATAAAGGAATAGAACAGAAAAAAAAGAACAGAATAGAAAAGAATATAACAGAAAATAAAAGAATAGAATATAATAGAGTAAAACAGAATACAATAGGACAGAAAAAACAAACAGAATAGAGTGGAATAGAATAGAATAGAATAAAAAATAGCATAAAATAGAAAGATTATAACCATCTTCTGAAATTTGACCGGAATAGAAAATAATATAATTAAAACAACAATAGAATAGAATAGAAATAATATAACCATTTTCCAAAATTCAAATAGAATCAATTCAAATTTGAATAGAATAGAAAATAGAGTAGAATAGAATAGAAAATAGCACAATAGTATATAAAAACAACAGAATAGAATAGAATGAATATAACCATCTTCCTAGTCTAATCTATTCTTTTCTATTCTATTCAAATTCAAATTGATTCTATTTGAATTTTGGGAAATGGTTATATTCTTTCTGTTCTATTGTATTCTATTGTTTTTTTAATTATATTCCTTTTCTATTTGTTCTATTCTTTTCTATTCTATCATTTGTATTCTATTCTTTTCTATTAACATTCAAATTTATTCTATTCAAAATTTGAATTTCAGAAGATGGTTATATTCTTTCTATTATATTCTACTGTATTTTCTTGTGTTTTTCTATACTAGTCTGTTATGTCCTATTCTTTTCTAATCTGTTCTTTTCTATTCTAGTCAAATTTGAATTGATTCTATTTGAATTTTGGAAAATGGTTATATGCTTTCTATTCTATTCTATTGCTTTTTTAATTCTATTCTTTTCTTTTCTATTATAGTCTATTCCATTCTATTTTTTTCTTTTCTATTCTATTCTTTTGTTATGTATTCAAATTCAAATTTATTCTATTTGAAATTCGAATTTCAGAAAATGGTTATAATCTTTCTATGCTATTCTATTCTATTTATTACTATTATTCTAGTCTATTCTGTTCTTTTGTTTTCTAATCTATTTTGTTCTGTTTTACTCTATTCTTTTTTTTCTGTTATATTATTTTCTATTCCATTATTTTTTTCTATTCTATTCCTTTATTTTCTATTCTATTTGATTCTCTTTGGAAATTTGAAAACTATTTGAATTAGAAAACTATTCGAAAACTTTTCAAATTTTAAAACTTTTCAAATTCGGAAGTATTCGAAAGCGATTCGAAAAGTATTAGAATTTAAATTTCATCCAAATTTTTTTCCCGTTCAGATTCGTTTAAAGTTGGTACTACTGGAATGCAATGTATCCGAATTTCCAAAAAACTAAAATTCGTCCGAATTTTAATTCGGAGCAAAATGAACCACATGTCTAGCAATTTTGGACTCCAAGGACCATTTTCAAACTCCCAAGCCTAGGAGTGCGATTTTAGGCTCCCTGGACCATTTTCAGCCTCCATGGCCCGGGAGTGTGATTTTGGGCTCACTGGACCATTTTTGGCCTCCCACGCCCGGGAGTGTGATTTTGGGCTCCCAAGACATTTTTCGGCATCCCAAGCCCGGGAGTTTGATTTTGGGCTTCCAGGACCCTTTTCGGCCTCCCAGGCCCGGTAGTGCGACAATGGGCTCCCGGAACCATTTTTGAACTCCCAGGCCTGGGAGTGCGTTTTAAGCCTTCCGGGACTATTTTAGGACTGCCAGGCACGGCAGTGCGATTTTATGCTCCTGGGACCATTTTCGGCCTCCCAGCCTGGGAGTGTGGTTTTGGGCTCCCAAGACCATTTTCGGCCTCCCAGCCTGGGAGTGTGGTTTTGGGCTCCCAAGACCATTTTTGGCCTCCCAGACCCGGGAGTGCGAATTTGGGTTCTCGAGACCCTTTTCGGTCTCCCAGGCCCAGGAGAGCGTTTTAGGCCTCCCGGGACCATTTTCGGCCTCCCGTGCTGGGAGTGTGATTTTAGGCTCCCTGGACCATTTTCAACCTTCCAGGCCCAGGAGTGTGATTTTGGGCTCCCGGGACCCTTTTCGGCCTTCCAGGGCCAAGAATTGGATGTTGGGTTTCCCATTTTAGGCCTCCCGAGCCCGGGAGTGCGATTTTGAGCTCCAGGGACATTTTTCGGCCTCCCAGGCACGCGAGTGCGGCTTTGGGTTGCTGTGACCATTTTTGGCCTCCCAGGCCTGGGAGTGCGATTTTAGGCTCCCGTGACCATTTTCCACCTTCCAGGCTTGGGAGTGCGATTTTTGGCTTCCGGGACAATTTTCAGCCTACCAGGCCCTGAAGTGCGATTTTGGGCTACTGGGACCCTTTTCAGCCTCCCAGGCACGAGAGTGCGATTTTGGGTTGCTGGGACCATTTTTGGCCTCCTAGGCCCGGGAGTGCGATTTTAGGCTCCCGTGACCATTTTCGACCTTCCAGGTTTGGGAGTGGGATTTTTGGCTTCCGGGACAATTTTCGGCCTACCAGGCCCGGAAATGCGATTTTGGGCTACTGGGACCCTTTTCAGCCTCCCAGGCTCGGGAGTGTGATTTTTGGCTCCCCCGACTATTTTCGGCCTTCCAGGTTTGGGAGTGGGATTTTTGGCTTCCGGGACAATTTTCGGCCTACCAGGCCCTGAAGTGCGATTTTGGGCTACTGGGACCCTTTTCAGCCTCCCAGGCACGCGAGTGCGATTTTGGGTTGCTGGGACCATTTTTGGCCTCCCAGGCCCGGGAGTGCGATTTTAGGCTCCCGTGACCATTTTCGACCTTCCAGGTTTGGGAGTGGGATTTTTGGCTTCCGGGACAATTTTTGGCCTACCAGGCCCTGAAGTGCGATTTTGGGCTACTGGGACCCTTTTCAGCCTCCCAGGCACGCGAGTGCGATTTTGGGTTGCTGGGACCATTTTTGGCCTCCCAGGCACGGGAGTGCGATTTTAGGCTCCCGTGACCATTTTCGACCTTCCAGGTTTGGGAGTGGGATTTTTGGCTTCCGGGACAATTTTCGGCCTACCAGGCCCGGAAGTGCGATTTTGGGCTACTGGGACCCATTTAAGCCTCCCAGGCTCGGGAGTGTGATTTTTGGCTCCCCCGACTATTTTCGGCCTCCCAGTCCTGGAAGTGCGATTTTGGGTTCCCGGGACCACTGTCGGCCTTACAGGCCCGGGAGTGCAATTTTGGGTTCCCGGGACACTCTTCGACCTCCCAGGCACTTGAGTGCAATTTGGGTTCCTGGGATCCTTTTCGGCCATCCAGTGTGATTTTTGGCTTCCATGACCAGTTTCAGCCTCCCAGCCCCGGGAGTTCGATTTCGGGCTCCCGGGACCCTTTTTGGCCTCCCAGGCTCGGGAGTGTGATGTTGGGTTCCCAGGACCATTTTCAAACTCCCAGGCCTGGGAGTGCAATTTTATGCTTCTGGGACCATTTTTGGCCTCCCAGGCCCGGGAGTGCAATTTTGGGTTCCGGAAACCATTTTCAGCCTCCCAGGCCTGGGAGTGCGATTTTGGGCTTCCGGGACCATTTTCTGCCTCCCAGGCCTGGGAGTGCAATTTTGGGCTCCCGGGACCATTTTCGGCCTCCCATGCTGGGAGTGCGATTTTAGGCTCCCTGGACCATTTTCAACCTCCCAGGCCCGGGAGTGCGGTTTTGGGTTCCCGGGGCCAATTTCGGAATCTCGAGCCCAGGCGTGCGATTTTGAGTTCCCGGGACCCTTTTCGGCCATCCAGGCCCGGGAGTGCGAATTTTGGCTTCCGGTATAGAGAGCAAATAGAACTAGTGCGCAAACCAGTGGGTGAAATAAGGTGGCAGCTGCCAACACAGATATGGTAACCTGATACCAAAAACTGATTTTGAGTAAAAAATGTGTAGCGCTCACCAATATACTATCATTGAGTTCAATAGTAAACTCTGCCCACAGTGTCAGAAAAAATAGACATCAAAAGGATATAAATAAAGAAAAATCCAACTCATAAAAGATGATGTAATACGTATGAATCACCACAAGATGTCATCTGTGCACTCATCACATTCCAATCAGTCAAGGTCTTTGTGTATGTGTAGCAATCGTGCTCTGACTTAAATAAAGTGCAAATGCAATATAAATAAAATATTTAGGTCCAACATGAAAACAGTCAATATGTGCTATATAAATAAAGTGCAATTATAAAAATGAAAAGTTCCACAGAACTATAAAGACACACTCTAAATGAAAAATAAAGAGTATAATAGCTAGAATTCACATTTCATTTAGAGTGTGTCTTTATAGTTCTGTGGAACTTTTTTTTGTTATAATTGCCCTTTATTTATATAGCACATATTGACTGTTTTCATATTGGACCTAAATATTTTATTTATATTGCATTTGCACTTCATTTGAGTCAGAGCACGATTGTTACACATACACATAAAGACCTTGATTGATTGGAATACGATGAGTGTACAGATGACATCTTGTGGTGATTCTTAGGTATTACATCATCTTTTATGAGTTGGATTTTACTTTATATATCCTTTTGATGTCTATTTTTTCTGACACTATGGGGTTAATTTACTAAAGTTTGAAAGTTCAAAATTCGGTGTAGCTATACACAGAGAAACCAATCAGCTTCAAGGTTTTATTGTCAAAGCTGATTGAACAAACTGAGGTTAGAAGCTGATCGGCTAGCATGCACAGCTGCACAGTTTTTTGCACTCTACAGCTTTAGATCAACCCCTATGGGCAGTTTACTATTGGACTCAATGATAGTATATTACTCCAAATCAATTTTTGGCTTCCGTGACCACTTTCGGCCTCCCAGACCCGGGAGTGCAATGTTGGGTTCCCGGGACCCTTTTCGAACTTCCAGGCCTAGGAGTTGCGATTTTATGCTCCTGGGACCATTTTCGGCCTCCCAGGCCTTGGAGTGCGGTTTTGGACTCCCAACACCCTTTTCGGCCTCGCAGGCCCGGGAGTGAGTTTTAGGTCTCCAGGGACAATTTTCAGACTCCCAGGCCTGGGAGTGTGATTTTGGACTCCCTGGACCTTTTTTGGCCCCCCAGGCCCGGGAGTACGATTTTGAGCTCCCGGGACCATTTTCTGCTTTCCAGGCCCGGTAGTGCGATTTTGGGCTCCTGGGACCCCTTTCAGCCTCCCATGCTCAGGAGTGTAATTTTTGGCTCCCCAGTCTATTTTCCGACTCCCAGTCCTGGGAGTGCGATTTTGGGCTCCCGTGACACTTTTCAACCTCCCAGGGAGAGCGATATTGGGCTTCTGGGAACTTTTTCCGCGCCCCAGGCCCCGGGGGTTTGTGATTTTGGGCTACCGGGACCATTTTCAAACTCCCAGGCCTGGGAGTGCGTTTTAAGCCTTCCTGGACTATTTTCGGCCTGCCAGGCACGGGAGTGCGATTTTATGCTCCCAGGACCATTTTCGGCCTCCCATACCTGGGAGCGCTGTTTTGGGCTCCCAAGACCATTTGTGGCCTCCCAGGCCCGGGAGTGCAATTTTGGGTTCCTGAGACCATTTTTGGCCTCCCGAGCCTGGGAGTGCAATTTTGGTTTGCTGGGGCCATTTTTGGCCTCCCAGGCCTGGGAGTGTGATTTTGGGCTCCCGGGACCATTTTCGGCCTCCCATGTTGGGAGTACGATTTTAGTCTCCTGTGACCATTTTCGGCCTTCCAGGTTCGGGAGGGCGATTTTTGGCCTCCCAGGCTCGGAAGTACGATTTGGGATCCTGAGGCCATTTTCCGCCTCCCAGGCCAGAGTATGCAATTTAGGGCTCCCAGGACACTTTTTCACCTCCCAGGCCCGTGAGTGTGATGTTGGGTTTCTGGGACCATTTTCTGCCCCCCCCTCCCAGGCACGGGAGTGCTGTTTTGGGCTCCCAAGACCATTTTTAGCCTCCCAGGCCTGGGAGTGCGATTTTGGGCTGCCGGGACCATTTTTTACCTCCCAGGCCCGGGAGTGCGATTTTGGGCTCCCTGGACCATTTTCGGCCTCCCACGTTTGGAGTGCGATTTTAGGCTCCTGGGACCATTTTCAGCCTCCCAGTCCTGGGAGTGCGATTTTGGGCTCCCGGGACCATTTTTGGCCTCCCATGTTGGGAGTGTGATTTTAGGCTCCTAGGACCATTTTTGGCCTCCCAGTCCTGGGACTGCGATTTTGGGTGCCCTGGACCAATGTCAGCCTCCCAAGGCCGGGAGTTCTATTTTGGGCTACCTGGACCATTTTCTGCCTCCCAGGTTTGGGAGTGAGGTTTTTGGCTTCCGGGACAATTTTCAGCCTCCGAGGCCCGGAAGTACGAATTTGGGCTACTGAGACCCTTTTCAGCCTCCCAGGCTCGGGAGTGCAATTTTGGGTTCCGGGGACCATTGTCGGCCTCCTAGGGCCAGAAGTGCGATTCTGGGCTCCCTAGAAACTTTTCGACCTCCCAAGCCCGGGAGTGCGATTTTGGGTTCCCGGGACCCTTTTTGACCTCCCAGGCCCGGGAGTGAGACTTTCGGTTCCCGTGACACTTTTTGACCTCCCAGGCCCGGGAGTGCGATTTTGGGTTCCCGGGACTCTTTTCGACCTTACAGGCCCAGGAGTGCGATTTTGGGCTCCCGAGGCCATCTTCGACTTCCCAGGCATGGAAGTGCGATTTTGGGCTCCTGGGACCATTTCTGCTTCCCAGGCCCGGGTGTGCAATTTTGGGCTTCCAGAACCCCTTTTCGACCTCCCAAGCCCGGGAGTGTGATATTGCGTTCCCGGGACCTTTTTTGGCCTCCCAAGCCCGGGAGTGCGATTTTCAGCTCCTGGGACATTTTTCTGCCTCCCAGGCCCATGAGTGCATTTTGGGTCTCCGGGACCCTTTTCGGCCATCCAGGCTCAGGAGTGTGATTTTTGGCTTTCGTAACCATTTTCGGCCCCTCAGGCCCGGATGTATGATTTTGGGCTCCCAGGGCTATTTTCTGCTTCTCAGGCCCGGTAGTGCGATTTTTGGCTTCTGGGACAATTTTCGGCCTTCCAGGTTCGGGAGTGCGATTTTGGCTTCCGGGACAATTTTCGCTCTCCCAGCCCCAACTCCAAGGAGTGCGATTTTGGGTTCCCGGGATCATAGTCGGCCTCCCAGTGCCGGGAGTGCGATTTTGGGCTCCCGTGACCATTTTCGGCCTTCCAAGTTCGGGAGTGCGTTTTTTGGCTTCCAGGACCCTTTTCAGCCTCCCAGGCTTGGGAGTGTGATTTTGGGTTCCCGGGACCATTGTCGACCTCCCAGGCCCGGGAGAGCGATTTTGGGTTCCTGGGACCATTTTCGACCTCCCAGGCCCGGGAGTGTGATTTGGGGCTCCCAAGACCATTTTCGGCCTCCCAGGCCCGGGAGTGCGATTTTGGGCTCCCAGGACCATTTTTGGCCTCCCATGCTGGGAGTGTGATTTTAGGCTCCCTGGACCATTTTCAACCTCCCAGGCCCGGGAGTGCGATTTTGGGCTCCCGTGACCCTTTTCGGCCTCCCAGGCCCAGGAGTTGGATGTTGGGTTCCCAGGACTATTTTTGGCCTCCCAGGCCCAGAAGTTTGATTTTGATCTCCTGGGACATTTTGCAGCCTCCCAGGCACGGGAGTGCGATTTTGGGCTCCCGTGACCCTTTTCGGCCTCCCAGGCCCAGGAGTTGGATGTTGGCTTCCGTGACCATTTTCGGCCTCCCAGCCCCCGGGAGTGTGATTTTGGGCTCCCGGGACCCTTTTCGGCCTCCCAGGCCCGAGGGTGAGGTCACGGATCGTCCGGCTTTTATCAGGGCCTTCCGAATTTTGTGTGAAGGTCCGAACCCTCAAGCTTTTACAAGGGTCCTTGGGTTATAGCGTGAGAGCCCGGACCCTCCGGCTTTTCCCAGGGCCCTCGGGTTTTAGTGTGAGGGCCCCCGACCCTCCGGCTTTTACCAGTGCCTTCGGTTGT
>BLSH010390804.1:260643-279010 GCA_018402905.1 Glandirana rugosa | reverse complement strand
AGTACGAAATTTAAATGTAGGTGGACACCTTGCCGTCGTGCTCGTACCCCCTTGTGTACGCTAAATGTCAAAAAAAAAAAAATAAATTAAAAAAAATTAAAATAAATCTTTCATTAGGTCACCGAACAATCGACCCACGAAACGATAGAGTTAGTAACGATGTAGACGTCTCTACTGGTTCTATAGTGGGCAGGGTAGGCTCCTGCAAATATTTGTATGTCACCTGTCCTTCATCAATTAATGTATTTATTCCGACGACTTTTTGACTTTTAACATATGAGTGGAAAGGCATTAAAAGGAAAGGACCACGTAGAAGTACCGTCGTATGTGTACCCAACAAGTCCTATCATGTTGTGGGGGCGGAGCCACAACCCATGTGTATGCTGCCATGAAGATGCACCAGGAAAGGAAAATTACGGAAAGGTGAGTATACAATTTTCAGTTTTTCAGCAGCCTTATTTATGTAATTAACTACTTCCTGTCCACTGTATGTTTATAAACGTCCTCGGATGGGACGGGTGATATCTTGGTCATCTCTGCAGATGTAGCAATGATTGAGATAGCAAAGCACCCAGCTAACAAGCCACTGGATTACTTTCTAAATAAAATTAAAAAAAATTAAATAAAAAAAAAAAAACTGTAAATCGCATGTGTTCCCCCATGCTCGTGCTGCCGTTCCACAGGTGGATGTAAATTTAAAGCATGACATGTTTGGTATCTATTTACGCAGCTTTTTTATATTTTACCAAACAGAACATTATATTGTGTTTTTGTGCATTAAAATGCATCATCATTCATCATTAAAATCTGCTTTTGAAAAACGAATGCGCAAATATCATGTGAGATAAAAATATGCAACACCCACCATTTTATTCTCTAGGGCTTCTGTTTTAAAAAAAATGCATAATGTTTTGAGATTCTAAGTAGTTTTCTAGCAAATAAATTATGTTTATTTACATGTAGGAGAGGAATGTCAGAATTGGCTCAGACTGGAAGGGGTTAAGTCTTTATGCAGTGGTGTTGCGATTTGGACGTGCATTAGCTTGGTTTTTTGTTTCACTGATTCTGCTAATTGCCTGACCCATAGACAGTTATGTAAGGAGATGTGATTTCAGATCATAGAAGTGTCCAGGCATGTAAAAGGAGTGTCAGAACTGTAGAATAGAGTGTTATTTACACATTATAGACACATCAGCCTGCTCAAATAATGATCCTAAATTAGACATTCCTTTAGATCAATAATCACATGCAACAATGCATTTTTTGTTAAAGAAGCATCACAGAGGACAAATTAAAAGGCATCATAGTATCATATTCTTACGTTATATAAATTCCTGTATGTCCAGTTCACAATATGATGTCCAGTAGTATTTTCTGGAATATCTTAATAATTTATTGCAGCACATTTTTGTAAAATTTAACTTAAGCATATAATGTAACACTGGTTAAAATTTTGATTGTACTTTGTTTTTTTTTCACCACACTACCTCATTTGTTTTTAGGAAGTGAAAATGGATATATTCATAGTTCTCCAACAGACATTTCAAAACCCTAGAAGCCAAGCTCATTTTTGAAAGTGAAAATTAAATAAAGACCAGTTTATTAGAAGACCAATAAAGAAAAAGTATCACAATTTTTCCAAACTAATGAAGAAATGTCATTAGTCTGAAAATGTGTATTATTACACATTCCTGGGTATAATATAAATCAAGTTAATAAAACATATATACCTAACAGGGTATAAGAGGTGTGTAGACACTCCAGGCTAATACATCATATTGCTTGACATCTCTGTTTTAAAGCTAGGGTTATATGTCTACCTCATAAATACTGATTATTCATGATTTATATTACCTCTTTGTAACACAATGAGCTTGATTAATATATGGAATTTAAAGCTTCCACTGAACTCACCCTAACTGGACCTAGCTCACAGGCGAAGGCAAAACATCAGTGTATCATTCTGAACCGAAGAAGTTGCAATTTAAAGCCACAACATTTTCTTTCTTGACGCCAACATGGCAGCATACTAGCGATAGAGCTCCGCCTCTTGACCACTCCCTCAGGACCAGTGAATAGCATAAAAAAAAGGCATAGTTAGCCGCCCCCCGCCAATTCTTCTTTTTTTCCTCATACCTCCACATACCAGTGAAGAGTAAGCAGTTCTATGTCCCTACCTCTGCCTCAGTGCAGTAGCCGTCTGGGTTCAAGCCTCTCTCAGTGCGAAGACCCAGTGCTTGGGCTGCTAAGTTGCGCTAAAAAGCCTGGGTGCCCCTTCTGTGGGTCTTGATAAGGCCTGCAGCATTTCCTCTGCCATTATATAAGTGTCTGTGGGCTGAGGCTTGGGAGGGCCAGCTAGTTCACTTGTTTTCCTTTTTTGGTTCCTTGTACCATACAGGGTTGCCTATCCCTTGTATTCTGTGTTGTCTCATATGTGTTCTCCCTTACCTTGGTCTGTCTCTCTTTTGAGTGACTCCCATGTCTCCATGTTTGTTAGTTCCTCTTGTTTGCCCATGTGGGGATCTAGACCATGCTGCCTGATGCGTCCCAGGCCCCTCTATAGGGAAGGAACGGCCACCCAGTTCTGGTTTTCTTTTTCCATGGGGCCCTTGATAACATCATTGGGCTGTGCCGGCCATCAGAAGTTCCGACCACCATCTTGCTTGTGGGCAAAAGCTCACTGTTGCCAGCAATGAGGGATGTAGTCCTGGGGGAGCTCCCCTGCTGATTTTTAACAGGTAGTACACCAAAAAAAAAATTGTGTGTGTGTGTGTGTATGTGTGTATATGTATGTATGTATATATGTGTATGTATACTGCATTAATTTGTTTCTTTTAGCCAAAAAAAGGGAGAGAAATGTATATATATATTAATTTATTTATTTCTTTTGGTTAAAAAAAAAAACGTTTTTATTTTCAGTTTGTCATAAAGGCATATATTTTTCTCCTCTCTCTTTCATGTCAAAAGACCTTCTCTCTCTCTAGTGCTATTTTCCTTTCTGGCTATCCTCATTTCAGCTGGCCGTCCTATCTGTCCTCAAGCCATGAGTCAGTCACCGTTTATGCAAAAAGACCCTCAAATGCAAAGGTACGGGACCACTGTGTTGGTAAGTTTGCAGGAAAAGAGTGCCTCCTTATGCAGATTGCTTTGAGTGTGTTCAGCTCTGCATGCTCATGCTCTCAAAGATCAAGAACCAGGGAAAGGCAGACGATCTTCAGTGTAACCGTCGATGCCGCACCAACTCAAGGGAGAAGGTTCCAAAGAAGACATCTTATCGCCTCTTGCCCAGAGCAATGCCAATGCCCCAGGAAGAATCCTGCAGGGCTTGTGGCACAGTGCTTGTACCCAATAGGCTGGTGAGCAAAGACTGGAGTTCGCAGCTAACAGGTAACACCAAATATCTTTATTATTTATGGTGCAAGATGCTATTTTGGACTCACTTCAGTTATCCCAACCAGGTAGCCACCTCCTAGTTGCTACTCTAGCCACTAGAAAAGCAACCTGGCACCCTGGCATGTGGCGCTCAACCACTCAGTTCTGCTACCCTGGTGAGTGGGCAGCCTGCAGATAATAACTCCTCTTCATCAGAGGAAGACCCGGAGCTGCTTGGTTTCAGTTTTTTCCTCTTTCTTCAAAACGGCAATTCCTTCTCAGTTTATGGAAGAAATTTAATCAGAGGGATGGCAAAGTCCAGAGAAAGTTTCTCCTTTGATTGTCTGTACAGGTTTTATCCTTGTCAGAGACCGGATATAGCATCACTGAAATCCATGCCCACAGTAAATGCGGCTGTAGCCTAGTAATGAGGCGACCAACAGGGGTCTGCTGTTACCCTTACCTTGGGGACTAGTGCTTTAGGTTTTTGGTTCCTGGAGATAGAGACAGCCGTTGGAGAGGAAATCCATAACGCTGATATCATTCGAACCCAAGCCAAGATGAATGTGTCTGTGAACTTTATTGCAGAAGTAGCAATAATCTCAACCAGGTGCCTGGCCATAGCGATGCTATACTCGGTCACGGCTAGGGGGGGCCCTATGGTTGAGACCCTGGGTGGTGTCTTGGTTCCTAAAGACAAGATTGGTGTGAGTCACTTTATGGCAGAAAATCTCTGTTTGGTAGGAAACTGGAGACATCCATATCATAAGTGACAGGCGGTAAGTCCAATCTGCTTCCATAAGACTGGAGGCAAAAGGAAAAGAAAATGTTTCTCCCAGCAGGCTCTGCTTCTCTAGGTCCAGGGAGCCTAGGGCCAGCTGTCAGGCCAGGGTCCCAGGTAGAGGATGTAAGGGAACTCGGGCAACCTTTCACAAGGCCCATAAGTGAAAATCCTTGGGTATACCGCAAGTACCCACTAAGCCCTTTTGACGAGCGCATGCCCAGATTTCTGAGGTAGGAGCCAGAGGGTGCGCTTTATGGGTTTCTGGACAGCATGTTATACACATCCTTGGAGGAAGGTATTAGCCACTCATGGTCACTTTGGGGGATTCCTCACTGCTCCTCCTCCAGACCATTTCTCTGTCAAATCCACTGCAAAAGCAGATGGGCTGCTACAATACTTACAGACACTTCAGACTCAGGGAGTCATTGTCCCGGTCCTATTCACAGGAAAGATTGCAGGTTTTCTACCCAACCCTGTTTGTATTTCGCAAGGGGCGGAGGCTAGTGTCCAGTTGCAGATCGAAAGAGGTTAAACCATGTTGGCCCTCTTAGAGATCTTTAAGATGGAGTCCATGCTACTGCTGGATCGTCAGGATGCCTATCCTCACATCCCAAATTTCCTTTTCTTTCCAAAAAAAGTAAGTTTGGTGATCGATTAGATGCATCTCCATGTTAACAGCCTACCTTGTGGCCTATAAATAATAAATATCTCTGAGAATGTTGGCAAGGGTCTCAGTGCCGTGTCAGCTCCATGCAGAGAACAGGGTTTCCCTGGACGTCATTCTTCTTCTATCCAGGGGACTGGAACAATTGCTGTTGCACCAAGAGGTCCTAATATATACCCAGTAGAGATATGGCTGGGTTATCAACTTCAATATAAAAAAAAAATAGGGAAAGAGAAGCTGACTTTCTCCAACCCAACAGTTAGTGTAGCTGGGGGTGCTTTGCTAGTTCCTCTGTTTTGCTTACATCAGAGAAAGCAGTGACAGTCAGGAAGAGAATTCTGAGGACAGCTACCTTCACTTGTTTGATGGCTTCTCAGTGCCTCAGTCTTCTGGGCTCAACATCTTCATGCATACCGATGATTCCTTGGGTGCATGGGCACATGCGCAAGTTTCAACTAGGATTCTTAGCGCAAGGGAGGAAACAGGATCGAGCACAGTTGAGAACAGAGTCACTCAGTATGAGTAGCGGTCCACGGTGATGGAAAGACCTTGAGGAAGTCACGACCCTTTTGAACGATTACACTGGATCATTGTTATGAATCATGTCAGCAAGACAGCCTGGGAGGCACACTGTGAGGGACTGTCGGTCAAGGCAAATGGAGATTTCCAGCCAAGGAGGGTACTCTTGAATGCGCTGGAAGTTCAAACAGCCTTTTTAGCGCTTTGGCCTTGCTACACAGAATCAAGGGAAGACCAGTCTCCTTGCAGTTGAGCAACAGGGCAGGAGTTGCCTATATTCAGCTCTAGGGAGGAACTCTTCCTATCCGCTGTATGCTATTGAGAGAGGAGAAACCCATAACGTCTGGGACGGAAGATCACCAGCAAATTCAGGAAGCAGTTTACGTCCCAGCAGATTTTTGAACACCTAGGCAGACCGACTATCATGCAAGCTTCCCAGAGCACAACAAGTGGGTCTACGTTCCAGGTCTTCTCTGAGCTGGCATACAGGTGGGACCTACCACAGACAGACCTCTTCACCGCCCACAGTAATCACAAACGTTGGGTATGTCTGGCCTTGTTTCCGCACCCCAAGGCTCAGGGGGCATATGCTCTGGTCTCTCCTTGGGGCTGCAATCTAATCTATGTATTTTTCCCCCCAACATCTCTCGTAAAGAGATTCCTCTTGAGTCTGTCAAGGGAGAACATGGTTGTCTTAGCCAATCCTCCATATTGGCCATGAAGTCCTCGGTTTTCCTTGGCCATTCTCTTCAGGATACAGAAGACATTTCCCCTATGCACATATGCAGACCGGGACTGCAAGCAGGGGTGCTAATAGGGGAGGCGGGCGGAACTAAATCTGGAACAAGCTTGCGTTATCTCGGTAGGGCAAGACATTGATCCTACTGCCCCCAGCTGTTCTATACTTCCTCTAGGCTGGGTTGGACATGAGCCTTAGCCTATCCTCACTGAGCTGGCAAGTATCAGCATTATCGGCAATAACAAATTTAAATAGGCCAAGAATCCTTCAGTCTGCACAACTTTTGTAGGCAGTTGTAAGGATTCAGTCACAAACGGAAAGGAGTCTTTCCCAGTGTGTTGCTGGATCTCCTGTCCATTCAACTGTTTGCTCCAACATAGCAGTGTTTGGTTCGAGTCATTATCTACAAGACAGTATCTATTGCAAGAACTTTAAGCCAAAGTTTGTCTGAGATTCAAGCTCTTGGAGCTTCAAAAAAAAATAGTTTTCTTTCCAATAAGAGTAGAGTTCTGTCTTGTAGGTCATCTTGTATCAAAGGTAGCAATAGCCCTCTATTTAACAGACACCTGGGAATTGCCTAAATTTCCAGAACATCACACAGGAAAGTCAGACAAACTGGAAGTTTTCAGAAAGAAGCACCTGTCCACAATTGCTCCTTTCAGATCATCTAATAAGCCTTTTGTCATTCCAGCTGGAAATCATCAAGGAAAAGTAGTTGCAGTCTCATAGGCAGCCCATTTGGGAGCATCTATAGTATCCATCTGTAGAAGTATCATGGTCCTCCCAGCATACCTATTCAAACTTTACGGAGTAGACCCAGGTGCCTTGTCATCAGTGAACTTTGTAGGAACGACTATTCAGTGCTCATTCCCATCCTAATTAGAATATTGGTTTGGCAAGTAGAATCCACCCTGTCAGCTAGTTATTTATCACTAGTATGCTGCCATGTTGGCATCAGGAAAACAGAAAATTGTATCAAATACTTATCGTAATTTTACTTTCCTGACGCCAAACCATGGCAGCATACGGGCCCACCCTGTGCGTTTCGGTATGTAGCTTGTTACAAAGAAAGGGGGAGTGGCTAACTATGCCTTTTTTTTATGCTATTCACTGGTCCTGAGGGAGTGGTCAAGGCGCGGAGCTCTATCATTAGTATGCTGCCATGGTTTGGCTTCAGGAAAGGTAAATTACTGTAAGTATTTGATACAATTTTCAGTTTTTGGGCAAAATAAAGCATTTTGATTGCCATTAAACCAGATGATTTAGATCCATGCGTAGGTACACGACAATGGGTGCCTCTGCTGCTTGAATCACCTACGGGCTTTTTTCAGACCTTTCCCAACCCACCTTGAATAGTATATGACTGCATGACCTTTTTTAGGTTTATACCTATAAAACTCTTTCAATAAAATATTCTTCAAAACATACAATACATTAAAGTGAAACTCGTATTGAACATATTTTTCCAGTTTGGGTGGACTAGTGTCCATCACAGTTTTTAATGTTCAAAACTATTTTGAATGTTTCCTCTCATTCTAATCATGGTTTATGGATTACGTTTTGTTGTTGTCACTGGCCTAAGTGAGTTCTCCATGAGCAGTATTGCTATCACAAATACACTGTTGCTGTAAGCTAGTAGACTTTGCTCACTGATCTTTATCTTATAAAAAAAAGTTCAATAAGTTTTAACAACATTGACCATTAGGAAATGGAAAAATAAGCATTTCAATTTTATAATGTACTAACTTCCATAGATGAGTGGTGCATTTGAAAAACACCACACCTTCTATTCCCACGAGAGAATGCAGGTTAGGCATACACTATTTATGCCTACTATCTCTGATTAAAACAGTCCTGCTGCCGGTCCTGCTATTGTATCCTCTGAAGTAACTCAGTTCTTGTAGTAAAACCCCAGCCTGTGCTCTATGTCCAGTTCCTTTTTGACAGTAGATTAGATTGCCTATTAGTCCTAAAAATGGCCAGTTCAGACTCATTAAATCTTAAACAAGATTGGCCGAATCCTTGGAGTATCAAACCTGGGCAGATTTGCCTATCATTACCTGTGATTTGGATATACAGCATTCCCCAGTTGGTGACTTCAGCTTTCTCTAGTGCAGTTATGTGCTGTACCTTGATTAACAAATTGCCCTCAATCTGTAATTGCACATTGATGGAGAAGCAGCATGCTGACGATATTTTGAAGGAGATAAGGCATTATGGGAGAAATTACATATGGGTGCAAATTGACTGGTGTGACCTGCTGTTATGAAACATAGGTAAAAGTATATAAGCTTAGGCTGGAGTCACATTTTTGCGTTAACACTCATTGATTTAAAGGAGTTGCTTAACACGTCAAAAGGCACCAAAATTGTGCATGCATTATTTTCTGTAACATGGAGCACCACAAAGCCATGGTAGCATTTTACTAACCATTGTGGTGTACTGCAATTCAGGTGTGTTGGGCATCAACATGCAGCAGCAAGAACCCGGCCTTAAAACAGGACACAGGTTTATAGTTTGTAGAAACCTAAATTAGAATTGATGTTCATTTGACTCTGTTAACATATACCAAAGACACCCTTGTTCATGGTCATAATAAATACAATCTGGGTTATAAAAACAAGTGCATATTGGAAAAATAACTACTATAACTAAGGAGGCTTACTTCTAGTGTTTGAAAAAGCCATAAAGAAAAAATAGCATTTTAAAATACTGTATTTGTCAGCGTATAACACGCTTTCCCCCCTGAAAATAGAGGGCAAATCATGGGTACGTGTTATACCCCAATATTTACTTGACTTCCTCGGGGGAGGGGGGGGGAGTGCCAATCGCTGCCGGATTACACAGAGCCGGGATCTCCTGCTTACTCTGCGCTCAGTTGGTTGCATGGGGTGGGCTGGGTTGGACAGCAGACACATAGGAATTGACACATTGCTGGCTTTTGTTATTATGTTATTTGGGTGTATAGTATTGTCATGTGATTCTCTCGACTGAATAAAGCCACTCTAATCAGGATAGATGCTATGCTAAAGAATTGGGCTGATCCTATTAGCTATGACTTTAGGAAATAGCTTCAGGTTGCAATTCAACAAAATTCTAACTCTATAGTTGGCACAGAGAATGGGGTCTTTGCCTTGTTTGGGGATTACAGAGATGCCTGCACATAATAGATCTGGTGAGAGACTGTGGCCTTCAAAAATGGCCTCCAGAAAGTGTGAAGATAACTTAGACACGAAGGTTTTATAGTAAGGAACTGTAAGACTGTCAGGTCCTGGTGCTTTACCACTATGGGCATCAGCAAGTGTGCTAATACGTTCCTCTGAGGGTATTGGTTGGGAGACTCTTTTTCTTCATCCGTGAGAGAGGGAAGATTCACCAAATGCCTTTAAATGTTGACAGTCTTGCTTTGTAGTGTACTCCTATCAACGGGGGTTTCAAACTGTTTAGATCTGTATGAAAAGCTCAGAATGTTTCTACAATTTGCAATGTGAAATGTAGTTTGCTACCTACAGGTGAGGAAATGACATGTGTGTATGTCTGTGCTCTCTGAGATTTGGACGAATGAACTAGCCACTGCAGTTATTCCCATGTTCATGAAAGGAACACCTAATCCGCATCCCTTAACTGTCTCAATTAACATTGACTATTTTGAATCCTTAAGCTGCTAGCATTAGTAAATATATAGGACAATATATCATATTTACTTGTTTTAAACTTTTTTTTTTTCTTTTACTTTTTTTTTTAGTTACTTCCTGGTTTCCAAGCCTAGGCAAATGATGTCATAGATTTTTGCAGTTTTCAGGAGGTGGGGGGTTCTCAGCTAAGCACAGCCTCTTGCCTGTATGCCTGAGGTAAGGGCAGATAGATTCCAGGAAGTAACTGCTCTGAATAAATCTGCCCTTACTCAAGATGGCCACGGGCAGAAATGCTAGGGGGTGTTTTTCTAAGTTATTTTTCAGCAAAATAGAGTATGGAGACATGGATGGATGGGTCAGTTTGCTTTGAATATTAAAAATGAATTAAATAGCAATTTTGGTTTGTGGTGCTCAGATACAGTGTAGTTCCACTTTATAGGGTGTTTAATAAAAAGCCTGTAATCTAAAGGATTTGGGTTTTTTTAACAGGATTTGGAGGACAATATACTTGCCTGTGCTTGAGTCACTGGACCTGACTTATACCATGCTTGGCTAGGCATTCCAATTGTAACTAGAATATCAATAGAAAACCTGCACTTACATTTAAAGTATACAGTGGTAGTGCAAAGGTTAAGCCATATAACTGAACTTTGCACTGTCACTTCTATGACAAAACATGACACTTCTATCATGACAAATCACATGGATAACTGAGACGGCATGTACTGACTATTCAGCTACATGCACAAAAAACACTGAAAAGTGTTAAAGCATATCTATGAACAAAATGTAGAATTATATATTTATTTCCACATTGTATTTCAAGCCTACTCCTATTAATCTGAATGATCTTAAAGTCTGTAAACTTACTTTGTAAAGATCATACACTTACGTCCTTGCATTCTGTGACACACATTCACTATGCCCTGTAAGTAGGCACTGTTGTGTCATACTTTTCACAGAGCCTGCCATCTGAACTACTGAGGTGCTGAGAGGAGGAGTTTCATAATCACGGCTTCCAGGCAGCAAGGTACCATGGGATATGTAGATGGTGTAGCACCCTCTAGCTAATTTCTTATATCAGGGTTAAGACTGGGCTGTGAATCTGGGTCAGGGTTTAGAGACTCAAGGTTGGATGACTCACCCTTGTAGCCTCTCTGGTGCCCCCCCCCCCCCCCCTTTTCTGAGACATTAGAGAATGTTCTAGACATAGTGGGTGGACATTAGGAGGAGCTGCTTGGCATATTTGAGGGCTTCAGCCAACCCCCAATAAAGGGCTGGCAGGGGACAGGCCATCTCATAAATAGGCATGAGTTATGCCAGGGGGGGGGGGAGTCGGAGAGGTGGAAAATGGAGATGGGGTGCTGAGGAGGCTGTCGGTGGCCCTCAAGGGTGCCCCCTAGTTGTGGGGAGGTGACCTTGGGCTGAGGCTCGGGTGCTGGAAGGATCCTGCCATAACACATAGAGGAATCCCTTCCTGGAGGCTTGGGAGCAAGGAGAGAGGACAGCAGGAGCAGGTCAGCACATCAAGGAGATCTCCTGAGAGTCCGCCGAGTAAGGTGCCGAGTGTCAGTCTGGAGGACTATGGTGGAGAAGTTAGCCTGGAGGGCTAGTAAAGGGGCAGCTGCAGCCAGGTGGGTTGGCAGTGTCTGAAGAGGTGGTGCTGGGATCAGTAGCCACAAGAGGAAGAGTACAAGCTGGACACTGTAATGTTGCTACACAACCGAAGGGGCCTCAGGTTCCTGCCTGTAATGGGCCATTGTCTTTAATCTACTGAGTGACTGTCAGATCTTCACACAGTGGTCCAGCTGGGTTGTGCAAGCAAGTGTGTGCTGGAGGAAGAAGTGGAGTGTATATAGAGACTGTATATCGAGATTGTATATAGGAAGAATGTCCCTGAAGTTCTGCTAAAGTTAAATGGGCATCCCATAACCTCTCATCCCTATCCAAGTTATTACCCTCAATAAACAACAACAAAAAAATTAAGTCACTGACTGAAAGTGCCTGTGAAAATTAGGTGTGCCTGGCTGTGCAGGGTGGGGGATCCCAGTTATGTGTGGCTCTCTAGGAGGTGTGCTTCAATGGGAAAAGAGATGGGTAGCAGAAAGGCAGCACTCTCAACACGAAAGGAGATTTTTCAAGTAAGCTTATATTGGATTGTCAAGAATAACTATAATTTGTATTGCTATTACAAAGCTGATATTATGAAATGAAAATGTATGCTGTGACCATAGAAATTCTTTAATGTGTATACTGTTGCTAGGAAATGCAATAACATCACACATCCTTATCTGAAAAAAAGATGATTGGATAAGGCTTTTTGACACTCTCAACTGTTCAACATTTTCCCCAAAGTGTGTTTGGGGCTGTCATACATACTAGAATTCCCAAGTGGAGGGATTCAGTGCCCTAAGATACAGTGTGCATAGGCACATTTTTGGGGGGGGGGGGGTTTTGGTGTCCATCTGTAACTACTGTGCAGGAGGATATGACAGGCTTTGGATATGTACTGTATGAAGGCCATCTACATATATTGTATGACAGCGCCTTATTAACAAGTATTCAAGGCTCACTACTTATATGAGGCATGAATCAATTTTTCCCCTGTGTCACTTGGGAATAAGTAATTACATTGCTGCTTATGAAGGTGGTCTCAACATATAAAATCAGCAAGACCTACTGTGTTTCCCCAAAAATAACCATGTGTCTTATATTAATGTTGGCAACAAAAGACACAGTAGGGTTTATTTTTGGGGTAGGTCTTATCATGTCATGTGCTGTCTTCTCTTCCCCTCTCCCTCCCTGCCTGTCAAGAATCCCCAGTAGAACTGAGTAAAACGTGGTTGTAAAATCCTAGAATCCAGTATTATATAATATATGCTGTGTATGTTTCTGTAATATAATTGTACCAAATACCTTCTTATAGCGCCGATTGGCACTTCCGTGACTAGCCAGAGCTCTCTTCCCCACTCAGAGCACTGCAGAGGGGGGCCGAGATCCCCCACTGACAGCTGGGAGAAGAGGAGGAGAGCAGCAGGAGGTCAGCTGAGCACTAAGGAGCTGTAACAAATGTATTTGGCACAATTAGATTATAGAAACCGTTTACATTATATAATACTGCAATAGAGTGGATTCTAGGATTTTACAACCATTTTAAACTAGGGCTTATTCTTGGGGTAGGGCTTATATTGCAGACCTCTCTGAAAATCACAGTAGGTCTTATTTTCAGGGTAGGTCTTATTTTTGGGGAAACACAGTATGCCCACTGTTTATAGGAAGTGAATAGGAAGTGAATTTTTCTAAGAGCATCTGTATGGCCCAAAAAGAGTAAAAAAGATATTATATTTATTGGAGCCCATGATCAGTGAATCTATATATGGAGAGTCAAGCATGAATAAGAAATGTTATATGCTTGATATACTGTGTATATCTAATTCTGATGGCTGCTGCTGGAGAAAGAAGCCTCCAGGGTCCAGGAACCACACCAGAAAGCCACCTGCTCTACACTGCGATGCTCCTGTTTGCAGGAACACGTTTCAAAGCAATTCAGCTTCTTTGTCAACCTTTGTCAGGTTGGCAAAGTGCTGGATCCTCCAGCAGCAGCCGTGGCTTCTCCCCAGCCTGTAGCCAAGGCGGGGGGCCACACGTTCCTCGCACGGATCTCATATCAGCTCCGGCATCCTGGCTTGTGCCGCACCCCCGCTCCCATTTATTTGCGAATGCATCATTTTATTGTCTGCTATCAACATTAAAGTGGATGTAAACTCTCACATATACCCAGTGAAGTGAACAGCCTCAGATGATACACAGAGATTAAACAAATCTCCCTACATATGTTTTACATGTATATCTGCTGTCTTCAGCTTTATATATTCTTCACATTGTGTTAGAGATTTTCTGTTCCTGTTCAGCACTGAAAGTGAAGTTTGGGCATACAGACAAAACAACTGATTGGAGGAAAGGCACACACCCCCACTCTACATAGGCAGAGATTCTTAGAGCTGTTCTGTGAACAGTTTAGCCAACACAAATTTCAGCCTGGTTTTATCTCAGTTGACGGAGAACTTGGCAGAAATTATCATGCTGATAACAGAAGAATGGAGCAGGAGAAAGTCACGATGATTTCAAGAGAGATAAGAAAACACTGCAGATATATGTGCCCAGCTCAAATTTCGTGAATTGGGTTTACATCCACTTAAATCTCTCTCTATGTTACTGCACTATGAGATGTGTGCTCTTTTTTCTTATTTTTTTTAACTTTTAACTATCCCCATTGTTTTGATTTTTGAGTGTTTACTCTTCTCAACACATATTTCCATTTTTTGGGCTGCATCCTTATCATTTGGACATGATTAATTAATTGCTGTTATGCATGATAGTCTGTTGTATGTTTCTAAGCCAATTTGCTTCCCAGCAAGGCACATGGTTGACCCATTATAACCAACACACCTCCTGTGGGACAGCACAGGGTTTCTTAGTGACTCTTCCTTGCTGGTTTTCTTACATGTTTTTAATGTTTGTATGAGTAAAACAGATTTTTGATTCTTTTTTTTTTATATAATAAATTATTGTTTTTGTGTCTGTTGAAGTCCAGAAGTCAGGGTTTTGCATTAGTGGTGGACATGTTTTAAAAGAACAGTTCCAATTCATTTGAGCACTGCTGTACTGCCTATAAGCAGGACCGCTGATAGGGGGGCCACCGGTCCTCCTGTAAGGGGCCCCAGCACACAGGGGGCCCAGACAGCAGGAGGATCAGTGCAAAACAATGCCCTCCATATCTTTCACCCGGGTTTCTCCCCCTCTGCCTCCCGCCGGCTTTTAGCTGCTGGGTGAGAGACACAGAGGGCCCAGGCTGTCCCTTCCTTGGATGATAAGCCTGGCCAGCCGCCGCTGAGCTCCTTCCCCCACCTGCACTCACAGCTGGGACAAGGAGATGGAAGGCTGGAGCAGGAAACATCCAGCAGGAAATGCCCTGTATTGTGCTCCACCCTCCTGTGTCAGAAGAGTGTTCCACTGTACAGCACATGAGACTGCAGATCGCTATTACTGTAGATCGCATTGCATTGTATATATACACAAACAGCGACCCCTATCCACATTTCCTGCTGCCAGGAGAAGAGCAGCCCTTGGAGGAGATAGGGGGTGGTGTATATGTACAGTACAATGCAATGTACAGTAAGATCCAGTCTCATGTGCTGTATACTGGGTGTAGATAAATGCTTTTCTGAGAGGAGGGGAGAGCACAACACAGTGCACTTCCTGCTGACTTTGTAGTGGCTTCCCTTGTAAGTTGGGGGAGGGGGATGGGTGTGTTGGGAAAAATAATGGGGATTTATGGATGGGGGATATGTACTAGGGGGAGGGTTGGGGGGGAGCATTAAACCAGGAAAGGGGATGCTTGTGCTAAGGGGGGATTAGTGGAAGAATTTGGGGTGGGAATAGTAACTTGTCAACCTTTGTCAGGTTGGCAAAGTGCTGGATCCTCCAGGTCTCTCCGGCTGGTATGGGAGAGACCTGTCATCCACACTGCCCATCACCTCACTTCAAGGTGCACAACCCGGCTCAGCCTCAGCCCGACTGCATTACTGAAAGGCAGCCAATGGCTGTGCAGCAATGCCGGTTTCTGAAATGCCAGCCAATGTTAGCCCTCCCACTTCCCTTTTTCAATTTTGTGTGTGTTTGCAAAATTAAAGTGGAAGTCCAGGGCCAAATTTTTGTGACGTCTTTTAATGCCGTCTTTCAGTATAAACAAATAAAAAGATTGAGCCGGCAACTCTGTAGTCCATATAGTGATTTTAATAGTTGGTTACATGAAGTGACAATCAAAACATCTGACGCGTTTCAGCAACAGCCTTAGTCGTTGATCCTTAATATTTTTTTTTTTATTGGACTTTGGCTTTTTTCAGTCTATCTAAAACTGCTGGGCCCAGTTATATTCAGGCTAAAGGAAAGTGGACATTCAGTAACGTCCACTGATCAGTGAAGTCCATGTATGCTAACCATTGTAACTGAAGTAGTACACACAATGTTGGCATCCAAATCTGCACTGAGCAGTATGAAATTAAAAGTAAACTCTAAATCAATTGTGAACAGACATGAATGCTAGGGGTTAGCCGAATGTACCTGGGTCCCAGCCCTCAGATGACAAGGGGGACTGGAAATTGCCCTGGGGGATATGTATCAGAGAAAAAAAATTTAATTCTGTTTGGCAGGGAGCTACCAGTGAACATTTCATAATACTTTAGGGTCATTAAAACATTAAAAATGCAAAAGTATTTAAATATAATATGCCTGGGGGATGTTTTTAACCAGTCTGTGAAGTAGCACCCCTGTATGATGTATACAAGCTACTACATCAACACTGAGGTTTACAAAAAAAATGCAGCCAGCAAATGACAGTCCCAGCCACTTTCTTCTGTTTGAAAACCGATGGGTTGTCCCCAGATAACGGACTGTTATAGATGTTCATTTGGGACACCCCACAAAAAAACAGAATGGGGTTCCCCTAAAAATAGATACCAGAGCCTGGTGTGGATTTTGAGGGGGAACACCATGCAAAAAATAACTGAAATAAAAAATAGGTAGTTTCCCCCAAAAAAACTCATACCAGACCCTAATCGGAGCATGCAGCCTGGTAGTGCATGCAGCCTGAACCATTGCAGACCATGTGGCAACATTTTTTTCTGTGTCATTGACCAAGTTTTGTCTGTGTCATTGACCAAATATGGCCTCCTGGCCATATTTGGCCATATTTGGTCAGTAATGTAATGCTATCCCTGCTGCTTTGTTTACATGGCTGGGTATTTTTATTTAATCGGGCCAAATGCCATCATTGGTTGCTAAGGATGTAGTGACAGATAGGAAGCTGTCATGCATAGTATCAGCAGAAATACTGCTACTCTATATGATTTTCGGCTCCAGCCAAACATGCTAAATGTCTGCCATTTGAACATTTGCCCAAACAGTCAAAGTTAGGTCCAAACTTGTGTTCAGACCAAATCTTGAGCTTATCCCTAATGAACAGATGTCTTGCTATTACTACTACTAGATATTGTATGGCAGCCAGCTGGGAAACCTATGCAGAGCTTCCTGTTCACATGATAGGACTGGCAGCTGATTATAAAAAGCGTCATCCACAAGGTAAGATTCCAACAGTAGTCATAAGATAATCTAGACACAGGCCATACATCCAAGTGAAGGTCATTCATCTCAAAAAACATTGCGTCACTTTCTTATTTTTTCTTAGCTCAAATGAGCATTTTATAAGAATTAATAGCAAAGTAATGGAACATTTTTATTCTGTCATTTTATTAATTATCATAAAATAATAACTGGATATAAACTATATTGTCTAAGCCTCTTCTTAGTTTCATAGAAAGTGTTGATTTCAGAGTTCATCCTTGTTGCACGGATTAAAGGTAGGAGAACCTTTACTTTGTCATGGAGCTTTGCTGTGTTCCCAACTGTCCCTCATTTGAAGGGACTGTCCCTTTTTTGGAAACAAATCACCCTGTCTTTTTTCTCAAAGTTGTACATCTTTTTGGTCTGATGTAGACTTGTATATAGTGTTGAGCGAACTCAGACTGTAACGTTCGGGTCCATACCGAACTTTCGGGTGTCCGGGACCCGGACCCGGACATTTCAAAAAACGTTCGGGTTCGGTCCGGGGTTCTGCTATTTTACTCCACGTGTTGGGAAGCTGCAGGGCAGCCAATCAACAAGCGTTTCACTGGTTTGCCCTTAGAAGCCATCACAGCCATGCCTACTAATGGCATGACTGTGATTGGCCAGTGCATCATGTGACCCAGCCTCTTTATAAGCTGGAGTCACGTAGTGCTGCAGTCACATGCTCTTGGGTTAGCTGTAGGGAGAGGATGCCGACAGCGTTAGGGAGAGATTAGAGACATTTTAAGATCTGATCCTGCATCCTGAGATAGATTACTTTACTACTGCTGTGCTGTTGCTCTGAGGACAGATAGCAGAAATTAGAGATTTCACATACCGCTGCTTTGAGTTGCAGATCAAACTCTGCATAAAACAACGATCGATACGATCGTGCTCAATGATCAGATTGTTGGAGGAATTTGAGATTTCAAATACCGCTGCTTTGAGTTGCAGATCAAACTCTGTATAAAACAACGATCGCCACGATCGTGCTCAACGATCAGATTGTTGGAGGAATTTGAGATTTCAAATACTGCTGCTTAGAGTTGGAGATTGCAGATTAAACTCTGTCTAACACAACGATCGTTATGGTCGTACACAACGATCAGATTGTGGGATCGTACACAACGATCAGATTGTGGGAGTAATTTGAGATTTCACATACTGCTGCTTTGAGCGATCTGACTGCACTAGGTAGAGGCTTCTGCTTAGAGGGACAGATTCTTGTTCCAAAACCATTGCCTACTCCTATAGGGCCAGCTGTTGGGTGTTAGACTAGCAACACATGCTGGTATTGCTAGCAACACAATCTGTCTCAAATTAGACGTTAGAGGTTGAGATTCGTCGTCATAAACTTTAGAGTTTAAGGAGGTTGTTAGACTAGCAACTCGTGCTAGCACCGCTAGCAACAAAATATGTCTCAAACTAGACGTTGAGTTTCGTCGCCATAAACTTTAGAGTTTAAGGAGGTTGTTAGACTAGTAACTCGT
>BLSH010390804.1:244616-257175 GCA_018402905.1 Glandirana rugosa | reverse complement strand
CAAAATAACAGTTCTGAATTAACTTGTTCGACTTCAATCTTCCGATGCTATGGTGTCGACGCGGTCTAAGGCTCACGAGGTCAAAATCATTTAGACGGGGTCATTCATCCGTTTTCTGTTTAGGGACTGTGAGGGGGTCGATGTGTCTGGTGTGTATTAAATATCTGTTTTACTCAACCATTTTAGGTATTGAGGGGAAAAGTGTCGTCAAAAAAGAAATATCACCATAGAGTTTTGTAGTTATTAATTTATCGTTATTATATCTGTGATTTTGTTTCCGAACCGTACGGCAGGGGGCGTTATCACAGACAAGCGGAGCCGTTTGTCCACATCCGACGTGGACAAGCTAACCTTTATTAAAATGAATCAGGCATGGATCCCACAAGACTTGTCTGTAGCTTGTGCAGAATAAACATTTAAACTATGCCAAGCCTTTGTTTTAGTGTCTATATTATTGCTATTTAATTATTGATGTTTTGAGATACCACTATAAAGAAAAAACTGCTGTGAAAAGGGGAGTTATGGATTTTACCAACTCATTTTGTCTATAAATTATGTGTGGTCTGTGTAGCTGGGGGAGTGTCAGGGATTTGTCTTTTGCCTACTTACTGGGGCAGATTTACTAAAACTGGAGCACTCGGAATCTGGCGCAGCTGTGGTATCGTAGCCTTCTAACTTCAGCTTGTTCAATTAAGTCTTGACAATAAAACCTGGAAGATCTGCACCAGATTTTGCACTCTCTAGTTTTAGTACATCTCCCCCACTATGTACTAGAAGATGTTTCATTTCAGCAAAAAAGGTATGGATGTGACCGAGTTTGTTGTTGCTACCCAGCAGCAAAATAAATAATATGGCACCGTTGTGTGGATATAATGTCATTATAGGTGATAAATCTTGGGTGGAAAATTGTGAAAAAATAAGGAAGGGAGTGAGTTGCAGTGCTGAATTTGCAAATTAACTGTGCAAAACATTGTCTTCACTGTAAATTAAAATGTACACAAAAAAATTAACCAAAAAAAAAATGTTTGGGGTAGTGTGCTTTGCTATGCAGTGGGCCTGTGTGGAAGATTATGAGTTGAGGCCCCACTCCCCTTCCTGTGAATAGGCTAATTTCAATCAATATTTGAAACAGAATTCCAAGTTAACTAGCACTTTAAATAATTTGTTTGGGCCAGCTTGGAACAAACAAATTATTTGATGCCAGAACTTACCGGCCACTGTTTGATCACAATTGTAGCACACCCCACGTAGGAGCTGCAGATGCAGTGGCGTCACTAGAGTTGGTGTCACCTGGAGCGGTAAAACATGGTGTCACCCCCCCATGTTTTTTTTCCCATATAACACTGCATATAATGGCAATAGTATCACCATTAACAACTATAAAGCAACTAGAAAATTTAAGTAACAATATCATATGAAAGAATAGAACTTCCCCAGGAAATAACAACCCCCAGGATCAGTGTCAGTTTCTGCAATAATAATCCCCAGAATTGGTGTCTGTTTCTGCAATAATAACCGTCAGCATTGGTGCCACTTTCTGCAATAATTACCACCAGCATTGGTGCCATTTTCTGCAATAATAACCTCCAGCATTGGTGCCACTTTCTGCAATAATAACCGTCAACATTGGTGCCACTTTCTGCAATAATAACTGCCAGCATTGGTGCCACTTTCTGCAATAATAACCGCCAGCATTGGTGCCATTTTCTGCAATAATAACAGCCAGCATTGGTGCCATTTTCTGCAATAATAACTGCCAGCATTGGTGCCATTTTCTGCAATAATAACCGCCAGCATTGGTGCCGTTTTCTGCAATAAAAACCTCCAGCATTTGTGCCACTTTCTGCAATAACGACCGCCAGCATTGGTGCTGCTTTCTGCAATAATAACCTCCAGCATTGGTACCACTTTCTGCAATAATAATCCCCAGCATAGATGGTCAGTGGCATTATTCTATTTTAAAACCCTGCAGCATGAAGGAGCTAATTAACACTGACACTGGCCACTAATTCAGCTCAAGGGGTTAATGAACACTGCTATTGATCTCTAATGCATTAGTGAACAGTGGCAGTGTTAGTTAACCCCTTTGTATTGCAGCATGAATGGGTTAATTAATACTGCCACTTGTCACTAATGCATTAGAGATCATTAGCGGTGTTCATTAACCCCTTGAGCTGAATTAGTGGCCAGTCAGTGTCAGTATATTAACACATTAATGCTGCAAATACCTGGCTAATGACAATTAATCCCAATCACAAAACCCGCCACCACAGTTCCCCAGGCATTAACCAGTCCAGTGCACTGGAAAAAACTCGCTGAAACTTTACACTGTTATTAGGCAACATACAGTATATTTGAGAAACTTTTTTTTAAAAACGGCATGGCCCCCCCCCCCCCCCCCCCCCCAATCCATGCCAGGCTCTTCGGGTCTGGTATATGGATATGGAGGGAAACCCCACACTGAAATTTTAAAAAGAATCCATACCAGACCCTTACCCAAGCATGCAGCCTGGCAGGCCAGGAAAGTGGGGGGGGGGGGGGCGAGTGGGCGCCCCCCTCCTGAACCATACCAGCCCACATGCCCTCAACATGGGGGCTTCTTTGGTGCAGGGGGGCTCTGTCCCTCCACCCCAAAGAACCTTGTCCCCATGTGATGAGGATAAGGTCCTCTACGCGGCTTACATACATCCTGAAAGCAGCTGAGAATCAAGCCCACTAGTGCCACAGATCAATCATATGACCAACAACCTTTAGGGTCATTGTTACAATTAATGATAGAGAATTGGGCACTCATATGCCACTCTACCAGGTTGTAGCCAAAAAGGGAATTATCTGGTTGGATTTATGCCTAATGCACTTTGAAGAGGCTGATTCGTAGTGCCACCCACCAAATCCTGTACGAAGCCATGCCTTTCCTCCCATCGGGGTTCTTTTGTGATCGAGTGATCCGGGAAAGAGATCGAAGAAATGGCGAAGGATCCCTTAACAAGCCTCCCCCCCCCTCCCAAATCCATGCCAGGCTCTTCGGGTCTGGTATATGGATATGGAGGGAAACCCCACACTGAAATTTTAAAAAGAATCCATACCAGACCCTTACCCAAGCATGCAGCCTGGCAGGCCAGGAAAGTGGGGGGGGGGGGCTAGTGGGCGCCCCCCTCCTGAACCATACCAGCCCACATGCCCTCAACATGGGGGCTTCTTTGGGGCAGGGGGGCTCTGTCCCTCCACCCCAAAGAACCTTGTCCCCATGTGATGAGGATAAGGTCCTCTACCCCACAACCCTGGGCTGTGGTTGGGGGGGTGTGCAGGCAGGGAGCTTATAAAAATCTGGAAGCCCCCTTTAAGAAAGATCCCTGCCCCCTCCATGTGAATGAGTAGGGGGTACATATTCTAGTACCCTTACCCATTCACCCAAAAAAACAGTGTAGTGTAATAAAAACAATTGTCAGTCTTTGACAAGTCCTTTATTAAAAATAACTAATGTCCCCTGTGGTAGCTCCAAAGTCAATCACAATGTTTTCCGCCACCGCTGCCGACTCACTGAAAAAATGCTCTTCCTTCTAAGCTGGCTCCCGCAATTCTGTCAGCTCTGGTGGCTGACAGTTCTTATATAACTTTGGGGCGTGGCCATCTGGTGATGTCATCCGGAGACCCCCTTTGTGACGTCACAGACCCATCATACCCGGGGCGGTGATGTCACAAGGAGGCGGGGTCTCTGGTTGATGTCACCTGATGGCCACGCCCCATAGCTATGTAAGGACTGTCAGACACTGGAGCTAACAGAATGATGGGAGCCAGCAGCGACAGAAGACATTGTGATTGACATTGGAGCTACCACAGGGGACATTAGTAATTTTTAATAAAGGTCAAGTCAAAGTCAGTCAAAAACTGACTCATGTTTTCTTTTGGGTGAATTGGTAGGGGTACCCCTACTCATTCACATGGGGGGCGGGATCTGGGGGCCCCCTTTCTTAAAGCTGGCTTCCAGATTCTGATAAGCCCCCTGTCCGCACAGCCCCACAACCACAGCCCAGGGTTGTGAGGAAAAGGCCCTTGTCCCCATCAGCATGGGGACAAGGTGCCTTGAAGTGGGGGAGGCAGAGTCCCCCTGCCCCAAAGCACCCCCTTCCATGTTGAGGGCATGCAGCCTGGTAAGGTTCGGGGGGGGGCGCTTTCCTGGCCTGCCAGACTGCATGCTCAGAAAAGGGTCTAGTATGGATTTTTGGGGGGGGGGGGCCACAATGGTTTTTTTTTATTGTAGCGTGGGGTTTCCCCTCAAAATGGATTGGGGGACCCCTACGCCATTTTTTTATTTTTCAATACATTTTGCATTGCTAACATTGCATCCGAGAACAAGTTGCGACTTTAATTAAAATTCAATGAGCCTAACTTGGACCAAAGTAGTGCAGGAACCTTTTCAAAAGTAGGACCGACACAAGTCAGACCAGTTAAGACAGCTCTAATAGGGAAACATTGATTTTTACATGTCATGCGGCTTGTGCTCTCAAAGTTGCAGCGCTTATCGTACCAGTGTGAACCGGGCCTTAGCTTAGTGAATGAGCTAAATCTATATGAAAACATATTACAAAGTCTTACAGAAGTAGTAGAGAAATCGCATCTATATTATTCAGGTGCGATTTGCATGAGACTTTGAGGGTTTAACATTGAAGTCTATGGACCTCAATTTGCATCAAAGTTGGGCCAAAGTAATGAAGGGTCTACTTTGAAGTTGGCACGGCTTGAAAGTCGTAAAGATATGAATGATACTTATTGGAAATAATGAGGAACGACTTGTCATGCGACTTTGCAGCAACAAATCGCAGTACAACTCGCACAAGTGTGAAAGGGGTCTTAGTGTCCAACAGTCCAGCTATAAGTTGCTGATTGCTGCTATTACTAGTAAAAAAAGAAAAATAAGGAAAAATATTACATAGTTTGTAGACACTATGGGGTTGATTTACTAAAGCTTGAAAGTGCAAAATTTGGTGCAGCTCCACACAGAAACCAGCTTTAGGTTGGGTTCACACCATTGTGAATTGGTTGCGGGTTCCCCCGCATCCAATTTGCAATAGCAGGAGATTTTGACCGGTTCTCTATGGAGCCGGTTCACATATCTCCGCAGCAGGTCTGGTGCGTTTTTCCCAAAAACGCTGTGTGACTTTTGGTCAATTTCAGGTCCGAATTCAGCAAAAAATTGGGCTGAAATCGGACCTGAAACGGTGAACCAGGACGCACCAGACCCCTGCTGTGAGCCGCATGCGGGTCATATGTGAACCCAGCCTCAAGGTTTTATTGTCAAAGCTTGATTGAACAAGCTGAGGTTAGAAGCTGATTGGCTAGCATGCACAGCTGCCTGGGTTTTTGCACTCTCCAGCTTTAGTAAATCAACCCCTATAACTTTTGCACAAACCAATCAATATATCCTCATTGAGATAATTTTCACCAAACATATGTAGCAGAATTCATATTGGCCTAAATTGATGAAGACCTTTTTTTATTGGATGTCTTATAGCAGAAAGTAAAAAATATAGATTTTTTTTAAAAAATTGTCGGCCTTTTTTTGTTTATAGATCAAAAAATAAAAATCTCAGGGGTGATCAAATACCCCCAAAAGAAAGCTCTATTTGTGAGAAAAAAAAGGACATCAATTTTGTTTGGATACAACATCACACGACCACGCAGTGCAGTATCGCAAAAAAAATGGCCTGGTCATGAAGATGGGTAAATCTTCCGGAGGGCAAGTGGCTAAGTAAAAAAAAATAAAAAATCTATACTTTTTTTTTATTTAGCTGTACAAAATGAATTTGCTGTTTATGTCACTTTATTAATACCAGAACCGTGTAGTTTACAGTAAACTCAGATCAGCTTGCATTATTCAAGTTTTTAAGTTATTTAGTGCCAGCCTGTGCAGTAATAAGCCACATGCAGGCAGTTAAGGCTTCAGTTTTCCAGTGTTGTAGAGATGCCAGAAAATATGAGGATACATGACAGTGATGGCTTCATTAGCCTCACACAATAGTGCAAAGCAGATCCCCTATGCATTCATTCATTCAGTGGTATAGGATTAGTGTATACTGTCTGTTTAGAAAGGCCCGTACCCTATTCTGTTGACAACAGTTTTTAAAAGGATGAATGCCTTCTGCTGAGACAGGGACAAGCCAGGGTGGGATTTGTTTTACATGTTAAAGCAGAACAAAAGAAAGAAAAAACTAAGGGAAAAAAAGTTATAGTGAAGCATTGCGCTCAGTGTTCCTCCACTTCAAATTCATACATGAACGCGGCTTACATACATCCTGAAAGCAGCTGAGAATCAAGCCCACTAGTGCCACAGATCAATCATATGACCAACAACCTTTAGGGACATTGTTACAATTAATGATAGAGAATTGGGCACTCGTATGCTACTCTACCAGGTTGTAGCCAAAAAGGGAATTATCTGGTTGGATTTATGCCTAATGCACTTTGAAGAGGCTGATTCGTAGTGCCACCCACCAAATCCTGTACGAAGCCATGCCTTTCCTCCCATCGGGGTTCTTTTGTGATCGAGTGATCCGGGAAAGAGATCGAAGAAATGGCGAAGGATCCCTTAACAAGCCTCTGAGGTTTGAAGGACAGGATTTTGTGACATTAAGGAAGGAGTGCCTTAGCAAGAAGAAACTGTTCGAAGATGACATCTTCCCTGCTGGTGGACAGTCTCTGGGCTACAAGGAGTTTGGACAGAAGGCCACCAAAGTGAAGAACATTGTTTGGAAAAGACCCAAGGTCAGAAGTTTATGTATGTTCTCTATCATGTTGAACATGTATTCCTCTTTTTGTTCAATCTATTGGTAACACATGTAATGTATATACATGTTACTTTGCTCTTACTATACTACAGGTAAATGTTTGGATGTGCCATCTATCTGGTGTATCCTGAAGGAAAACACTATCCAAATATACTTAATAATAAATGACTGTTGCAAGTTAAATTTGCAAATATGCATAAAGTACAAATCATAATACTAAGCTGATTATGATAAACTAGTATCGGTGTATGCCAGTCATTGCAACTTTGTGTTTGAGTATGTCATGCCATACCTATAACTATTCAAGCACAAAATTCCTTAAAATATTCTGCACTGCCGTATTACTTGCAATCCATAACATACAAAAGTTAAATTCATATATTGTATCAAAAACCATCCAAACCCCGTAAAAACCTTAATCCTAAACTAATATACTAAATATATAGGTGGACATTAGATCTTCATTCAAAACTGCCTACAAATAAAGGTGAAATGCTACTAATGACACACAATATTAAACTAGTTTATTTATCCTCATAACCTAAATTACCAAAATGCCAATTTTGAAAAAAGTAAGCACACATTTACATTTATCACCGCTTTAAATCCATGAAATTTGAATTAGGTGTTCCATATTATATGCCATTGATTACAATTTCCTTAGCCTAGGTTTACACACTGTAAATAGTACACGTTCTTGCACCCACAGGCGCCCGCAGCCAAAATGTGCTGCTGTTTAGTAAACATGTAATTCTTAATGACCTCCCCATGGATCAGAAAAAGCAGCACATTTTTGGGTGTGCAACAGCACCATGCAGTTATGTGCAGTTGTCCTGTAGGTGCATTTTCAGAAAAGGGTTGCCCCCCCCCCCCACACACATTTTCTGCAGATAAAACAGCTCTATCAAATGAAACGGCTGATGTGTTTGCACAAACGTACCCACACAAAAGGCAGGGATGTGAGCATGGACTTATGGCCCGTACACACGGTACAATTATCGGCCGAAAACTGTCGTACGACAGCCTGTCATACAATAATCCGACCGTTAGTACGCTCCATTCGACGGCCGATTTTCAATTATCGTCCAACAGAAGTTGTATGAGCAAACTAGAAAACTTTTGTCTGCCGACAAGACGTCACCCGATTTTCGGCTCGTGTGTACAGAAGTTGGGCAAACAAAAGTTGTAGGTACAAACACACTCGGAATCCAGGAAGTGTTCGGTCGTGTAAACCTGCGTCTGTAATTCACAAATCACATTCACCTGAACTTCCTCTTTGCGCTCGTAACACGTCACTACATTCGGCTTTGTTGAATGATAATTTGACTATCGTCAGTATGCTAGACAAAATCACGAACACCAATCACATCGTGTATACAAGGCTTTAGGGAGTATGTAGTTGATTTCTTAAAGCCTGGTACACAAGCTGCGATTGTCGTATGATCGCACGTCCAGCTTTTCCCAAAAACGGTTGTCCGTGATTTTGTCTTTCATACTGACGATAGTCAAATTATCGTTTGACAAAGCCGAACGTAGTGACGTGTTACGAGCGTATGAAGAGGAAGTTCAGGTGAATGTGAATTACAGACGCAGGTTTACACGACCGAACACTTCCTGGATTCTAAGCATGCGTGTTTGTACTTACAACTTTTGTTTGTCCAACTTCTGTACACACAAGTCGAGAAGCGGCAGACAAAAGTTTTCTAGTTTCCTCATACAACTTCTGTTGGACGATAATTCAAAATCAGCTGTCGAATGGTGCATACTAATGGATTATCGCACAATAGGCTGCCGTATGACAATTTTCAGCTGATAATTATACCGTGTGTAGGGGCCTTAAGGCCCTCAGAAAGTAGGTTGTTGATCCCTATGATTCTGGCAAAGGATTTAAGAAGATTGCCAAATGTCTGCTAATTTATCTAGGACTGGCCAGCCCAGCAAATTCAGCCTAACAGATGAATGTTTGATGCCAAAACAAGTCCCCAAGAATCCCAAAGTTACATTGTGGGACCTGCACATAACTTTTTCTACAGTTGGTATCAAAGTATATGCACCTAAAATCAAAAAGATATTGTACCAATTTAACCTACATAGAAGGTGTGGCAGGAAAAAGCCTTTGCGATATAACAAGAGCATTAGGGCAAGACTACAGTTTGCCATGAAACAAACAGAAAAAGACTTCTATAACATGTATTGATGATTCAAAGATAGAGTTGTTTGGTTACAGAAATAGACCTGTTTGCCACTAACCGAAGACAGCAACTTAGAAGGGGGGCCCCATACGAACTGTAAAGCATGCTGGTGGAAATGTTATGGTTTTGGGTTGATTCATAGCCTCCGGACCAGGGCTGCTTACTATTATTGATTTAATTGCAAATTCTGCATCATATCAAAGTGTGTTTAACCACCTCCCACCCACCCTATAGCTGAATGACTGCTACAGCAGGGCCCTAATTGCTGGGAGGGCGTCAAAAGAGATCCACCCATGCACAAACTGCCTGCACGCCCCCTGCGGGGCGCGTGCGGCACACTCTGTGATCACAGAGTCAATGAGACTCGGCTGATCACAGATCGGAGTAAGGGGCAGATCCCGTCCCCTTGCCATGTGATCAGCTGTCAGCCAATGACAGCTAATCATGTGATGTAAACAAACGATTGGTAATCTGCTTTTTTTCCCCTCACGCGGACAGTGTGAGGGGAAAAAAAAGCTGATCACTGGCTTCTGAGAGAGGGACATCGGTTCGGAAGAGGGAAAGGCACTGCTGCTATTCAGTGCTCTCCAGTGCCACCTGCCAGTGCACACCAGTGCCACCTATCAGTGCCGTCAGTGCTGCCAACCAGTGCCCATCAGTGCCTCATCATCAGTGGTGCCTATCAGTTTCACCTACCAGTGCCCATCAGTGCCACCCATCAGGACCACCTATCAGTGCCACCTATCAATGCTGCCTATCAGTGCCACCAATCAGTGCCCTTCAGTGCCACCAATTAGTGCCCTTCAGTCCCGCCCATCAGTGCCTTCCATCAGTGCCCATCAGTGCCACCCATCAGTGCCACCTATCAGTGCCCACCAGTGCCGCCTCATCCGTGCCCACCAGTGCCACCTATCAGTGCCCATCAGTGCCACCTTATCAGTGCCTATCAGTGCTGCCTCATCAGCGCACATCAATGAAGGAGAAAAATCACCTGTTTTAAAATTTTATAACAAACTATGAAACTGTTTTTTTCTTTTTTTTTACATTTTCTGCCTTTCTTTCGTTTTTTTTAGCAAAAAAAAAAAAAACCCAGCAGTGATTAAATACCACCAAAAGACAGCTCTATTTGTGTGGAAAACATGATAAAAATTTCATTTGGGTACAGCGTAGCATGACTGCACAATTGTCATTCAAAGTGTGAGAGCGCTGAAAGCAGAAAATTGGCCTGGGCAGGAAGGGAGTTTAAGTGCCCGGTAAGCAAGTAGTTAATAAGAATGTAATGCTATCTGTCCAAAAGTTTGAATCGTTAATAGATCTTTCAACCTGATCCAAAGCACACTAGAAAATCCATCAAGGAATGGCTCAAAAAGAACAAATAGAGAGTTAGGCACTAGCCTAGTAAATACAAATATATGTAAATATATACTATGCACAAAGCAAGGTCCATAAATACATGGATGAGAGAATTAGGGGTGCAGGAACTTAACTGGCCTGCACAGAGTCCTGACCTCAACCTGTTAGAACACCTTTGGAACACCTTTCGTTCACATCAGTGCCTGACTTCACAAATGCGCTTCTGGAAGAATGGTCAAACATTCCCATAGACACTCCTAAACCTTGTGGACAACCTTCCCAGGAGAGTTGAAGCTGTTATAGCTGCAAAGGGTGGGCCAACTCTATTGTGAACACTACAGACTAAGACTGGGATGCCATTAAAGTCCATGTGCGTGTAAAGGCAGGTGTTCCAATCATTTTGGTAATATAGTGTATGTCAAATAAACCAATATTATGTCTTATACACTGTGCTTCACTTAATACAATTTTATAATATTACGTTATTATATATGTATTTCATGTAATGATCAAAAGCAAACATCTGTGTTCAGCAACGTTCATATAGTATATACAGTCCTTTATAGGTTCCTCAGTAAAGCACAAAACAACTCCCTCCATGTGTCTGTGTGATTTATTTATCTACTGATCACCACAAGTGCTCTTTCACTATCCACACCGACTGCTTACCAGATATGACCTATGAAAATAAATGGGTCAATTAGCAACTTGCCCTTTAATTAGGACTTTGATCACCAACAGTGCTCTCTGTTTCTCCACAAATATCAGGTTCCAGGTGTAACGTAAGACTTTGCCACTTCACTTTAATGTTCAAAAAAAAAAAAAGAAAATAGCTATCATAGTGCACACTGTCTAAATTGATCTCCTTATTAAAATCCAATAAGGATCCACTGACAAGCACAGATCACTAAGGTAAGATAGCTTTAATAATCAGTTACATTGCCCCCTTGAGAATGGACCATCTCCATCACACCAATGAAAACACTGCCTAATTTCCATTACTGGTAAAATGTAATGACGTGGGGCGTGTCCAAGATGGCGACCTAGGCAGACGTGTGTTCCGGAGCTCTACAGCGGCTAATCCGTATATTTTATCCTGTGAAGCATAGTGGTCTTATATAATTGCTCAGTCGGGTCCGCATGCCCAGCAAGACGCCAAGGAGGTCTCAGAAGGGGAAGAAGCTGCACTTCTCCCCGGATATTACCCTGGATATAAGTCCTGGGCCTGTCGTCCCACGGCAGCCTCGTGGCAACAACATGGCCTCCCAAACGGAGCCTATGCCTTCCACCACCGCTGCGGTCCCTGGGATACCTGAAGTCATGGAGGCGATTGGTGCCTGCCGAGCGGCAGTGGCGTCCTGTCAGACGGCGCTCACCACCAAAATTGAGGAGGTCCAGCTGGATGTCGGATTGCTCCGCCAAGACCTAGACAAGATCCGCTCGCGGGTGTCGGCGGCGGAGCTCAGAATAGGCCGCGTGGAGGACCTGGCGGGGGAGAATTCTAATGAGACCCGCAATATACTAACTAGGCTGAGGGCCCTGGAGTATAGGGCCGAGGATGCTGAGAATCGGAGCCGACGCAATAATCTGAGGATCGTTGGACTAGCAGAGGGGGTCGAGGGAAGGAACCCTACAGGCTTTATAGAAGGGCTGCTGCGGTCTCTACTCCCGGCGGCTCAATTCTCGCCCTACTTTGTGGTCGAGCGGGCCCATCGGATCCCCCCAAAGCCTGGTCCGGAGGGATCACCGCCTCGCACGTTTATTCTGAAGCTGCTGAATTTCCGGGATAGAGATGAGGCCTTACGGGCGGCGAGAGCGGCTGGGCCGCTGGTACACCAGAATTCCAAACTCCTGATATTCCCTGACTACACGATGGAAACCCAGAAGATGCGCAGATCCTTTGACTCCGTGAAAGCGGCGTGGGATTCAAATCGCCCTTTGTAGTATGACATTCGCTATAAGAAACGAGCATTCCGGCGAAAGTGCCTCAGTTTCCTAGACGCGTAGAAGACCCAAAGGTAGCACATCAGTCCCTTATAGTCCTCAAACCTTAAGACCACATGGTCGCCGGGTCGGCGAGAGCGGCGGGCATTCCGGAGTAGAGATAGGGCCTTTAAGTCGTCGAAGTCTTATTTGCACGCTCCGCCACTAGGGAGGCCTGGTCCGAAACCCCCCTAGGCTACCCGGGCGAGCTGGTGTTTCATCCCGCTCTTAACTCGGCGGCCCTCA
>BLSH010390804.1:182795-197838 GCA_018402905.1 Glandirana rugosa | reverse complement strand
GAAACACCTTCCTCAGGTGCGAGTAGCCGACAGAACCTTCAACGTTATATGTAAGGCCCGAATGCCGCTCAACAAATGGTGAGGCCAGAACAAGTACAGGCGATAGTAGATTGGGTGGCTGACAATGCCTCCAGTTCCTTCACATTGTCTCCCTCCCGGTCCCTTGATGAAAGCTCAGAGTTGGCACCTGAACCCCATGGCCATCTGTCTTTCACCTCAGCCCCTTGTAAATTAGCCAAGCAGTCTGAGCCCCAAGTCATGCAAGAGATTCTTATGCTTTTTGATGACTCTCCTGGTGTGCTTTCCGTGGGCCATCCACATAGCCCTGCCCCAGAAGTGGAAGACATTGAGTGCACCGATGCCCAACCACTTCTGTTGCAGGATGAGGACATGGAAACACCAGCGCAGCACGTCTCTGATGATGACGAAACATAGGTGCCAACTGCTGCAGCTTTCCTCAGTGTGCAGACTGACAAGGAGGGCAGTGGTGAAGGGTGGGTGGAAGATGATGCGGAGGATGATGAGGTCCTAGACCCCACATGGAATGAGGGTCATGCGAGTGATGTGTGCAGTTTGGAGGAAGAGGTAGTGGTCGCACAGAGGCACCAGCACAGCAAAAGAGAAAGCAGGTTGCAAAAGCAGAGTGAGCGTCCCCTAGACAGTAAGCCTGCTACTACCCACCGCACCCAGGGACCTAGCACACCAAAGACAGCTCAAAGGCATTCCTCCACGTGGCAGTTCTTCAGACAATGTGCTGACGACAAGACACGAGTGGTTTGCAAGCTGTGCAATGATAGCCTGAGCTGAGGCATACATGTTCTAAACCTGACCACAACCTGCATGATCAGGCATCTAAATTCAAGGCACAAGCTGCATTAGAATAATTACCTCAAAATCCAAGAAAGGTCTCGGCCTCCTCCTGCTTCCTCTTCTGCTGCAGACTCGGCCTCTTCCTCCACCTCTACAGTGACAGTGTCACCTGCCACCCAGCAAACAGAGCATGTGACAGCACCATCCCCAAGCATTTCCAAAGGGTCCCATGGAAGCTTACAGCTCTCCATCTCCTAAACACTGGAGAGAAAGAGGAAGTACCCCCCTACCCACCCGCGATCCCTGGCTCTGAATGCCAGCATTTCCAAATTCCTGGCCTTTGTAATGCTGTCATTCCGTCTAGTGGACAAGGACAGTTTTAAAAACCTGATGGTGGTGGCTGTCCCACATTATGTGGTTCCCAGCCGCCACTACTTTTCCAGGCGAGCCATCCCTTCCCTGCACAAACAAGTCAGGGACAAGATCAAGTTTGCACTGCGCAACACCATCTCTGGCAAGGTCCACATAACCACTGATACATGGACCAGTAAGCACGGGCAGGGACGCTATATCTCGCTAACTGCACACTGGGCAAATGTAGTGGCGGGTGGGCCTGAGCCGGCTAGCCATTTGGCACATGTCCTTCCGCCACCCAGGATTGCAGGGCATTTGTCTTTGCCTCCTGTTGCCTCCTCCTCCTACTGAGCTTCCTCCTCCTCTACCACCTCCTCATCTGCTCAGCGTAACACCTTCACCACCAACTTCAGCACATCCAGGGGGAAACGATAGCAGGCTGTTTTAAAACTGATATGTTTGGGGGATAAACCCCACACTGCGCAGGAGCTGTGGACGGACATTGAACAACAGACCGATGAGTGGTTGTTGCCACTGAGCCTCAAGCCCGGCCTGGTGGTGTGTGACAATGGGCGAAATCTCGTAGTGGCTCTGGGCCTAGCCGGATTGACGCACACCCCTAGCCTGGTGCATGTGCTGAATTTGGTGGTACAGAAATGTCTAAAAAACTACCCAGATATGTCAGAGCTGCTGCATAAAGTGCGGGCCGTCTGTGCACACTTTCGGCGTTCTCACCCTGCTGCTGCTCACCTGTCTGCGCTGCAGCGGAACTTCGGCCTTCCTGCTCACCGCCTCCTATGCGACATGCCCACAGGGTGGAACTCCACCTTGCACATGCTGGAGATACTGTGCGAGCAGCAGCAGGCAATAGTGGAGTTTCAGCAGCAGCACGCACGGGTCAGTCACTCTGCCAAACAGCACCACTTCACCACCAACGAGTGGGCCTCCATGCGAGACCTGTGTACCGTATTGCGGTGTTTCGAGTACTCCACCAACATGGCCAGTGCCGATGACGCTGTTCTCAGATGACGCTGTTCTCAGCGTTACTATCCCACTTCTATGTCTCCTTGAAAAAACACTTCGGGCCATGATGGAAGAGGATGTGGCACAGGAGGATGAGGAGGAGGAAGAGGGGTCATTTCCATGGTTATCAGGCCAGTCATTCACAAGTGGCTCGGAGGGTGGGTTCTTGCACCAGCATAGGCCAGGTAAAAAATATTCAAGCCAGGGCCCAGTTCTGGAGGATGAGGAGGACGAGGAAGATCATCATGAGGAGGAGGAGGAACCGCAGCAGGGTAGCACCGAACGCAGCTCGTGGGCATCACTGGAGCGTGGCTGGGGGGATACGGAGGACACAGCTGATACACCTCCCACAGAGGACAGCTTGTCTTTGCCTCTGGGCAGCCTGGTACACATGGCCGACTACATGCTGCAGTGCCTGTGCAATGACAGCCGAGTTGCCCACATTGTAACTTGCTCTGATTACTGGGTGGCCACCCTGCTGGATCCCCGTTACAAGGACAACGTACCGTCCTTAATTCCCTTATTGGAGCGTGAGAGGAAGATGTGCGACTACAAGCGCACACTGGTAGAGGCGCTGCTGAGGGCATTCCCAAATGACACCGGGGGCTCAGTGGAAGCACAAGGCAAAGGCAGAGGAGGAGGAGGAGGAAGAGGCCGCCAATGCAGCTGTGCCACCGCCAGCACCTCAGAAGGCAGGGTTAGCATGGCTGAAATGTTGCAAAGCTTTGTCAGCAGCCCGCCACAACAAACAGCACCACCAGCTGATAGGCAAGGTCTTAGCAGGAGGCAGCATTTCTGCAACATGGTGGAACAGTATGTGTGCACACGCCTACACGTACTGACTGATGGGTCTGCCCCATTCAACTTCTGGGTCTCCAAATTGGGCGCATGGCCTGAGCTTGCCCTTTATGCCTTGGAGGTGCTGGCCTGCCCAGCAGCCATTGTATTGTCTGACCGTGTGTTTAGCACGGCAGGGGGCGTTATCACAGACAAGCGCAGCCGTCTGTCCACAGCCAACATGGACAAGCTAACGTTTATTAAAATGAACCAGGCATGGATCCCACAAGACTTGTCTGTACCTTGTGCAGAATAGACATTTAGACCGGCCTCACACAGCCATTGGTATACTTGTTTTTTTGAATATGCCTCAATATTTTGGGGGCTACCCCAATTAGAAAAAAAAACAAACAAACAACAAAAAGTGTTGGCTACCTCCTCCTCCTCCTCCACCACCGCCACTTTCACTTACACTGCCACGGTCACGACCTAGTCAACCTCTAGGCTCCTACTCTACATTCATCCCCCCTTCCCATTTTTATTTTTATTATTTGATTTTAAGTTATTTTCCCTATCCCCATTTTTTTGTAGGGCGCTTGTCCTACTCTTACCCCCATTTTACTTCCTTTTGCAGCCTTCTAACACTTGCCAGGACTTTTTTACAGCCATTTTTGTGCCGAAAAGTTTGGGTCCCCATTGACTCCAATGGGGTTCGGGGTCCTGGGTCAAGTTCGGGTAACGTTCGGTACCGAACCCAAACTTTTTCGCGAAGTTCGGCCGGACCCGCCGAACCCGAACATCCAGGTGTTCGCTCAACTCTAGTTATGAAATTTAAATATTTCAGGTGGGAAGTGTCATGTCCCAAGACTGGACCCACTTTTGTGTATTCGTAGTTGCCACTTTAAATGTTGTTTCCTCTTTAAGACCTTTCCCTCCCTCCTTGTCACTCTGTAACCCCTCCTAATCTCCTTTTGCTAGGAGCCATTTTGATTAAATTCTCCTATACTCACCACACTGCTTCTTAATGCTGTGAGAACTATTGCCTTTTACCTGCCTCAACTCTGCATTAAACAGTTCCGTGAGAAAACAAACATCACTGGATCTTCTAACATGTAAGCTCTAGAAAAGGGGATGGATGAGGAAGGTGTCACTTTCTGAAGTATGACAAGGAGCCCTTACCAATCCACAGCCTGGATTGGCAGGGGGCAGGCCTCCATAAATACAGTGATCTGCCAGCAGGGGGCAGGAGAGTTTGGATGGAAGTGTGGAAGATGTAGCACAGGTGTTGTTTAGGCCTCTACCCAGGAGGGAGCCCCCGGTATGTGGGGATGACCTTGAGGCTTGGAGACTCGGGTGCGGCCAGGAGTGGAGTTGATTTCTGGAGCAGCACAAGGGAGTAGGAGAACAGCAGAGGTGCTACTGAGGACACTTTAAAGTATCCACTGGAGTCGGTGAGTGACAGACCCTGGGAGCTGGAGGACAAGGCCGGAGAAGGCTGGGAGAGGAATAGTGGACAGTCTGTGGATGTCTCAGGAGCCAGACAGTGGAAGGAGTGTCACGGAGAGGAAAGCAGACCTGTGTGGTCTGGAAGAGGGATGGGCTAGGAGTTGCAGTTCATCAAAGGCCCAGCTAGCACCAACGTACTACTTGAGGGGTCCTTGACCCTGGCCTGTAATGGGTGGTTCGGAGGTCTGCCGATCGAGTGCAGGCCTCACCATGTGCTAGCTGCGGTGAAGAGAAAGGAGTTAAGTGAGCCTGATAAATTTCCCTTCAGGTCAGGAATAACAGCCTGCAAGTGAAGTGCTGTAAGACGTAGAGTTGTATATACAGTCCTGTGTATAGCTGGTCCTGTAAAGTAATTATTTGGGGCATCCCACAGTCACCCCTTTTCCCCATCCAAGTTAATTTCCTGAATAAACCAAACAAAAACAAGAGCCGGCCTGTTCAGTGACTCCGGATGTTTGAGATATGGTGGGATTGAGGGCAGCCAGAAGGTGAATCACAACTATCAGCCCCCCCTGAGGGGGCACATGGCTATATATATATATACACCTTATAAAGGTTTTAACCTCCTGATCACCCGGCGGTCAGCATCATTCACTGGCAGGGTTAGATTAGCGTCAGGTACTCTAACACGCACACACACACACTAGTTAGGTCAGTTAGTAGTATAGTATCTGAACAGATCAATATCTGATCTGATCAGATCTATACTAGCGTCCCCAGTAGATCAGTGTTCTAAAAAATGCGGCGTTAGCGGGATCAGCCCAGGTACCTGCTAGCACCTGCATTTAGCCCCTCCGGCCAGCCCAGCCCACCCAAGTGCAGTATCAAATAGATCACTCTCAGGCCTGATCCCTGTGGACACTAATAGTTATTGTGGTAGCGATTTAAAGCAGGCTCTGACAACCAGGTGTGCTTTTTTGCCTGTCAGTCACACTGTACCTATAAATTTAGAGGCCATAATGTCAGTTCCGAGGTACACTAGTGAATAGGCCTACACATTGCTGAGCATGTCAGATGGAAGCGATGGGGAAGCCTAACTGTGAGATTCTGGCTCAGTATGCGAACCAGTAGACAGCAGTGGCACCCTGACAGATAGCTCTGATGCTGGAGTTGTGGTCCCTGCTAAGGTCAGGTGTACCTGACCCCGTTCTGCTGTTGGGGTGAAAGAACCGCAGGGCTCTCGTATGGAGCAGAGAGTCAGTACTAGCGCCGCTCATCCTTCTGGTGAACTGGCAAGCACCAGCGGCCTAGTACACCCTGGTCATACAACCAGAACTGCAGTAACACTTGGTGACGTGGCGAGTCCCATAAGTGCAGTTCAAGGTGGTGCGGTGGCTAGCACAAGTAATGTCCCGCAGCCACCAAGAAGAGAAAGACAGGCCCACAGAGCCCATAGTGCCCTTCCCACTGCATATGCAAGCCCTAATTGGCAGCCCACCACTGAAGACACGCCCATACTTCCCCCATTCACTGGCCAACCGGGAATCAGGTGGATTTTATGTCACTTGATTTTCATTTGCTGTTTTTCACGGAAGTACTCTATAGATCTATTAGAGGACCAAAGCGATTTGTATGCTGGTCAATACATCGCGCTAATCCCCATTTGTCACGGTTACGGTTCCAGAATTTAAGACCTTTCTGGGCCTTTTCCTTCTCATGGGCATAGTTTAAAAATCTGAGTTGCGGTCATATTGGTCTACTGACCCAATTCATCATATGCCCGTGTTCTCTGCTTCCATGGCCAGGGCATGATACGAGCAGATCTTGCAAATCATGCATTTTAATGACAATGATAATGACAATTCGGCCCCTCGTAAACCACTTCAACCAAAAATTTGCAGCCTTGTATATCCCCAATCAAGTTGTCTGCTTAGACGAGTCCCTGAATTCTGGAAATTTTCTTGCCGTCTTGCTTTCAAGCAGTATCTCCCCAGCAAGTGTGCCAGATATGGGGTCAAGATGTATAAGCTCTGTGGTCACCCTTATTCGGAAAGGGGTACCACTTTTACATGGACAATTACTATACAAGTGTGCCACTTTTTAGTCACCTCTTTGATCATGCAATTGGTGCATGTGGCACCATGCAGTCTAATCGCCGAGGCTTCCCCCAACGGCTGGTAGAATCCCAAATTAGACAGGGGAGAGAGCCTGCTTGAGAAGTAGTAATTTGCTTGCAGTGAAGTGGAGGGATACAAAGAATGTTTTTATTCTGTCCTCCATTCACGCAGACATGGCAGTCCAACTTCAAACGGCGACTGGTGTTGTGGAGAAGTCCCTCCATATCCATGAATACAACCTTAATATGGGAGGGGTGGACCTCAATGACCAGTTAATGGCGCCATACTTAATGGCCCATAAGGCCAGACGCTGGTACAAAAAAGTGTCCGTATACCTATTCCAATTGACTTTGCTGAATGCTTATGTGCTATACAAAGTGTCAGGACAGACTGGATCCTTCCTTAAATTCCAGGAAAAGATCATCACAGTGGAGTGTTAGTGTAGGGTACAGCACTACACAGGTATAGGGCACACTGTCTCAGGGTCTCCAAAGATGTCACCACATTTTGAGAGATCCTAACCTGGAACCATTACTGTTATTGTTAAAAATAAAAGTGTAACCAAAAAAATAAAAAAAATAAATACATTTAAAACCACAAAAAAATGATATAAAAACAAAAAAAAAACATATAAAATAAAAAAGCCAAAAAGCCAGTTTCTTGTTCTTCTCTCTCTATTGTTTTCTCTCTATTCTCTCTCTATTGTTCTCTCTCTCTATTATTAATGTTTTTATCATGTTTTCTTTGCAGGTATGTAATTTTTTTATATGTTACTGCTTACCTGTAATGTTTTATTGTTACTGTGTTTTATAATGTTTTCTTTACAGGTATGTATTTTTTTTCATGCGTTACTGTTTACTGTGTTTTATTAAATGTTTTTTGCTTTTCAGGTATGCCATTCAGCTGCAGCACTGATTTATTTATCTTGACAGCAACAGCGTTTGCTCCCACCATATGTAAATCAGTGACTCTAGTGCTGTAGGAAGTTATTTTACCACCACAGTTAAAAAAAATCATGTATGCTGGAACATAGGGGCAGGGGGTGGACATAGGGGCCGTTGCCCCTATGCTCCAGCATATATTTTAAGAATGGTGCTATGCCCATCATTAGAAGTGGGTGGATGCAGGGCGGTTTTCCAATGGTGGACATACCCACCGATTGATTGATTTTTTTTTTTCATTTAACCTACAGGCTGCATGAAAAAAAAGAACATTACAACATATGCCCAACAAGGGCCAGCGAAGTACTAGAATGTTGCTGGTCTTTGAGTGGTTTTCTTAGGCTCTCCTGTCCCACTGGGGAACGCGAGAATGCAGCCAGTGGTTCCGCCAGCTGATCATAGAGCTGATTGAAGACTAGAATGGCTCCAAAGAGCTCTATGGCCTAAGAAACTGGAAGCTACGAGCATTTCATGGTTTCGCCTGATAGCAACAGCGCCATTGGGAAATTGGGAAAGCATCTTATCAAACCGATCTTGGTGTGGTCAGATGCTTTAAGGGCTGAGGAGAGATCTAGAGTCTAATAGATCCCAAATTTAAAAAACAAATGTCTGACATTACCTATTTTTATCATATTTAAATTCCCTGGCAGAACAATAAAAATGATTTAAAAAAATTAAAGGGACAGTGTAAAAATAAAATAAAAAGCAAAATGAATAATTAAAAAAAAAATGCACCCCTGTCCCCCGTGCACAGGTGCGTTGGTCTCGTCTCGTATGTAAACAGCCATTGCACCATGCATGTGAGGTATCACCACGAACATCAGATTGAGGGCAGTAATTCTAGCAGTATACCTCCTTTTTAAATCTAAAGTGGTAACCTGTAAAGGCTTTTAAAGGTTATGTCGTGTTTGGTATCTATATGCTCGGCATCAGATTATCTTTTATATTTCGCCAAACATTTGGGCAATATAGTGTGTTTTTGCGCATTAAAATTTAAAAAAGTTTTTTTTTCCTAAAAAAAGTGCGTTTAAAAAAACCCTGTGCAAATACTTTGTGAAAAAAATTGTGAAAGGACTTGGTGGTTCAAGTGATTAGAAGGGTGGGTGATGTTGGGCATAAAATGCCAGGACAGCTCAACCCCCCCCCCAAATGACCCCTTTTTGGAAAGTAGACCCCTAAAGATATTTGCTGAGAGGCATTTTGAGTCCATGGAATATTTTATTTTTGTCACAAGTTTCAGGAAAAGTGGCATGTTTTTCACAAAGTTTTCACTAAATGATATGTTGCTCAAACATTGCACCCCGAAATACATTCTGCTGCTTCTCCTGAGTATGGGGATACCACATGTGTGAGACTTTTTGGGAGCCTAGCCGCATACAGGATCCCAAAAACCAATCACCGCCTTCAGGATTTCTAAGGGTGTAAAATGGTGATATAACTTCCTCACTACCTATCACAGTTTTGGAGGCCCTGAAATGTCAAGATAGCACAAAACCCCCCCAAATGACCCCATTTTGGAAAGTAGACATCCCAAGCTATTTCCTGAGAGGCATGTTGAGTCCATGGAATATTTTATATTTTGTCACAAGTTTTGGGAAAATTTAATTTTTTTGTATTACACGAAGTTGTCACTAAATGATATATTGCTCACACATGGCATGGGTATATGTGAAATTACACCCCAAAATAAATTCTGCTTCTTCTCCTGAGTATGAGGATACCACATGTGTTAGACTTTTTGGGAACCTATCCACAAAATCCAATCACCGTCTTCAGGCTTTCTAAGGGCGTAAAATGATGATTTTACTCCTCACTACCTATCACAGTTTTGGAGGCCCTGACATGTCAAGATTGCACAAAACCCTACCAAATGACCCAATTTTGAAAAGTAGATACCCCAAGGTATTTGCGAAGAGGCATGGTGAGTATTTTTCAGCTCTCATTTGTTTTGAAAAATGAAGAGAGCAAAAGGAAATGTATTTTTTTTATTTTTTCAATTTTCAAAACTTTGTGACAAAAAGCGAGATCTGCAAAATATTCAACAGGAAATAGATTGAAGTGTCTACTTTCCAAAATGGGGTCATTTGGGGATTTGGGGGGGGGGGTTGTGCTATCTAGGCATTTCATGGCCTCTGAAACTGTGATAGGTAGTGAAGAGTGAAATCAAAAGTTTATGCCCTTAGAAAACCTGAAGGCGGTGATTGGTTTTTGGGGTCCTGTGTGCGGCTAGGCTCACAAAAAGTCTCACACATGTGGTATCCCCGTACTCAGGAGAAGCAACAGAATGTACTTTGGGGTGTAATTCCACACACACCCATGGTATGTGTGAGCAATATATAATTTCAGTGGCAACTTTGTGTAATTTTTTTTGTCATTTTTCAATCACTTATCACAAAAAAATAAAATATTCAATGGGCTCAACATGCCTCTCAGCAAATTCTTGCGGTGTCTACTTTCCAAAATGGGGTCATTTTGAGGGGGAAGTTGTACTGCCCTTCCATTATAGCACCTCAGGAAATGAGTTAGGTAGTCATAAAATAAATTCCAGAAAATGTACCTAGTTTGTAGACGCTATAACTTTTGCGCAAACCAATAAATATATGCTTATTGACTTTTTTTTACATGAGACATGTGGCTGAATGCATTTTGGCAAAAATGTAGGACTAAAATTGAGTTTATTGTATTTTTTTAATAAGAAAAAGTTAAAAATATCTTTTTTTTTCAAAATTTTCGTTCTTTTTTCGTTTACATCGCAAAAAAAAAAAACGCAGAGGCGATCAAATACCACCAAAAGAAAGCTCTATTTGTGGGAAAAAAAGGACGCAAATTTTGTTAGGGTACAGCATTGTGTGACTGCGCAATTACCAGTTAAAACAGCACAGTGCCAAATTGTAAAAAGTGCTCTGGTCATTAAGGGGGTAAATCCTTCTGGGGCTGAAGTGGCTAGTCTATAACCAAAACTCTTCAGAATACACAGAAAATTTAATTAAGCTTTGAAATACATTATGTACAATACAACCAAGCAGATGTTTTTGCTTGGTTGAAGCAGATTAAAATCATTTAAATGTAATAATTCACCAAGCGTATTGTGTAATGTATTATGTTTAAATCTCTGTTGAGCCTTTGGCTCATTGTTATGTGATATCATGCAGAATTTGTAAGTTTTCTCAAATAAATTTTGTGATGTGAAGTGAGCCAGATATATATCGAGGAAATGTTTTACTTAATTCAAGACAGAAGTAATTATAATAATTCATCTTAAAATAAAATGATATTATGAGAACTGTTCAGGTGTTTATCAAATTGGACAAAAACATGGAGAAGAGGCCACAAATAACTGCAAGGGTGATTTATGGTGACCATTCTTTCTGTTCCCATTGTGGAAGTTATTAGTCCTAGAAACACCAAACAATTCATGGGATTAAAAAAAATCTCACAAAACCAAGTTAAAAAGAAGTTCCGGATTCAATAATTACTTTCTAAGCCATTCTTTTTCTTCTGTTTCAATATTGTTTATTGATTTATTCAAAAATGAATAAGAAAAGGTGATACAATCAGATGTACATTGTAACATATAATTCAAAACAGAGGGTTGTATATGAGTACAGTGATAGAGCATGAAACACACCAACTTTTAATCCGTGGTTATAGAATACATTAAGGTAAAGGGGAAAGTGATCCGCCCTCCCCCTTCTCCTTTAGACATCCCAAATGGGCTCAAACTGTGTCACTGGGTGGAGGGCAGTTTGGGCTGTCATCAGTGGTCTCCCTATGCAATTCTCATTTGTTGATAACATCAGGAAAAACCTAAGAAAGATCAAAGTAGGGCAAGGTAGATGCATGTCGAAAGTTACTACAAACATATACTTAGTAAATATTGTATAGCACCTTATTATTGAAAGCCCATATACACTTAAAATTAAAATAAAGTGCAAGCAGCGCTAAATAGAACTTAAAACAACAGTCCAATATGCCTTCTTAGTGTTCCCCGTTGGGGGCAGGATCTTGCTTGAATATTGTCCACCACCACACCACATGAGCAAACAAACGGGAGGAAAAGCCCCCCAATGTGGAAAAACTCACCAAAGGCAAGTAACACAACAGCATTAAGGTCTCAGTATTATTCTCCAAAATCCTGCATCCGATAATTTCTCATCCAATCTTACAGTGTATGGGAGACTGCAGATATAGTGATGCTGGAATCGACCACTTGCACTGACAACGGCGGCGTTCCCGGGCTCGGAGCTGTCTCAGCTGGCGCAGACTGACAGCCGTGTGGTCACGCACTGACGCGTTTCGTCATCACACGTTTCGTCTAGACGCCCTCAGACGAAGTGATGACGAAATGTGTCAGGGCGTGACCACACAGCTGTCAGTCTGCGCCAGCTGAGACAGCTCCGAGCCCGGGAACGCTGCCGTTGTCAGTGCGAGTGGTCGATTCCAGCATCACTATATCTGCAGTCTCCCATTTGTTTGTTTGCGTGGTGTGGTGGTGGACAATATTCGAGCAAGATCCTGCCCCCAACGGGGAACACTAAGAAGGCATATTGGACTGTTGTTTTAAGTTCTATTTAGCGCTGCTTGCACTTTATTTTAATTTTAAGTGTATATGGGCTTTCAATAATAAGGTGCTATACAATATGGACTGTTCACATTTAGGCGGCTGCTAGTTCACATTTATATGTGGTTATTTGTTCATTTGTGTATATGTTTAATATTTACACTACTTCATCCTGAGCGCTAATTTGGGCAGTTTACTCTATTTTTGGGGATTTAATTGTTCTATTTGTAATATACTTAGTAAAGAAATAAATGTAACCACTAACTATGAACTGGGAACACAACTTAAGTCAATCCCTAGGATAATAGTGTCAGTGAACAGAAGTGTGTGGTTCCTTATAGTGCTCAGGTAAAGCAGGAGCTCAATAAAGGAGAATCCAACATCTAAGATAGGAAACAGATGTGAAGTCAGGTAGTAGAGCACCTGAGTTTAGGAGCATGAATTATTGCAATGTATAGAATGTACATCCAAAAAGTACCTCTAATATCTCCAACTACCTTTAGCCCATTTCCCAGAGCACATTGAATGAAAACGTGTACTAGAAGAGAAAAAGCATTTTCAGCTTAGAAACACAGTTTCATTAACCTTAAACCGTTTCCGTTAATCTTGAAACATATAAAACTGTATTAGGTAGAAGTATGTAAATAATCAAATCCCTGAAAGTCACATGCAGTAGCAGAAGTTTTTACAGGAAGGATCTTGTGGATCCTGTTTCCATGAATTTAGCTTGACTAGTACCAATTTGTACCCCTTACATTGGAGTCCGCTATTAAAATTGCTTGTGTTCCCATAAAAGAGTCCCAAAATCAGGGATGGAGAAATACGAGTTCAAGAATAAAGTGTAGAAGCAAGTAGGGGAAAGATAGTAGGAAAAAGAAGACTGAGAAGAAGAGATAGTGACCTGATTAGCCCCACACCATTCCCAGGAGAATGGACAAGATCAACAGGTGAGCTTTATCTGCATATATTGGGCCCAGGGTTCCCAGATGGCCTCATATTTCTCAGTGGTATCAAACAGAGTACTTATTATCTTCTCCTGGGCCATAATTCAGGAGATTTTCCTTTTTACTAAGATGAAGGAAACTTGAAGTTGTTTCCAAGCTCGAGCAATTGTTAATTTAGTTCCAATGAGAGTGAACATAATAAGGAAACGTACCAGTTTGTGTGCATCCGGGATGGAGAAATTGAGCAGCTCTATGTGGGGTGATTTCTGTATGGGAAGACCCATACATTTTTGGAGCATATGGAAAATTTTATTCCAAAATCCTCTGATTTTGGAAGTTCCACTATACATGCATCATTGTTCCCACATGACCGCAATTCCAGAAACAGAAACCATCTTATTAGAACCTTCAGGTTTTTTCAAAATCCCCTTGTAGGCAGAAGCGGAGGCCCTCTGCCATTCTGCTAGACTCCAGGTTTGTCCTAGGTCCCTTTCCCAATCAAGCATGAAGAGGGTCTTTGTATCCGCCTTAGCCAGTGATGGATAGATCACTGTTATTCCCCCCCTCTGCTCCATGGCTTGCCCACACCATAGCTCATAGTCAGTGAGATTTAATGGGTCAGGTTTTGAGGTCCATAACTTGTGGAGAAAATGAGATATATGACATAGTCTGTATTTTTCCTATGAGGGGATATCTAATTTGCTTACACAGTATGCGAGAGTGAGGGAGCCAGTCGAATTAACAAAATGTCCGATCCTACACATCGCCTTGTTCAGCCACCAATTAAAAGCCTTAATATCCATACCTGGGGGAAAGAGGGGGTTACGGAAAATATGAGATAGAAGGTGCCATTTGGAGTGAGTTGGTTTTGAGAGAGTCCCACAGAACAAGGGAGTGAGAAAGTGTTGGGGCCATGATTGCAGGTCTAGATTTGGATGGGCACCAGAGTCTGGTGTATAATGAGGGGAGGCTTGGCGTTCTATATGGACCCAATCTGGATGTGCCGATTTAGAACAGATGATTGAAAGTTGGGACAATTGGGCAGCTTGGTAGTACCAGAGAAGGTTCTGGAGTCCCCCTCCTCCATTATCTCTAGCTCGGTAGAGGGTCTCCTTGGCAACTCTATGTACTTGTGCACCCCAATTAAATTTAATGAGTTTGGACTGAAATTTATGGAGTTGGTCTTTAAGGATAGGGATGGGACTTGAACAGATAGAGGATTCATGGTAGCAGGGTCATTTTTACCAAGTTGACCCTACCTAACCAGGAAAGCATTAATTTGTCCCAATGTTTAAGTTCTGCTTCCACTTTACGATAGGTGGAAAGTTTGCTGAATATAAATGGTCCACAGAGGCTGCCAGACTGACCCCAAATAGGGAATTACTGTTGCGCCATACAGTTAAACAAGATGTTCAGGTAAATGAATATTTAACACCATAGATTTTGAGAAATTTACCTTAAGTCCCAAGACTGCGCCAAAGTTGTCCAACAATTTGAATATGTTGGGTAGCGAAATTAATGGTGAAGTAATGAATAGCAGAATGTCATCCACAAATAGTGCACATTTCTGCATCTGTGAGCCGCACCGGACCCCATGTATCTCTGGGTGATTTCTAATGGCAATAGCAAGTGTTTCCATGTCAATGGTAAAAATCAGAGGAGATAAAGGACAACCCTGCCTAGTGCCTTTGAACAGAGGTGGCTCTAGGCTTTGTGAGGTCTTAGGCAAAACGTAGACATGAGGCCCCACTCACGCCCATAATGGGAAAAAGAATTCAAGCAATAAAAATGAATAATACCTTGCACTGCAGTGTCCAGTGAACTGATGACAATTCACCCATGGTCAGTTCAGTATGCCATGATCATATCACACCAGGACATGTACTGCAAAACAAGCTCCTTCTGTATAGTGATCATCACTTACTAGACAGCTCTCCATTATGCCTACATTTCACTTTTCCTTGACCATAGAGAAAGGTAGAAAGAAAGGGGGGAAAGAGAGGAGTGAGAGAGGGGGAGAGAGAGGACTGGGAGGGAGAGAGAGGAGTGGGGTAATACCCGCACTCACCC
>BLSH010390804.1:160187-177787 GCA_018402905.1 Glandirana rugosa | reverse complement strand
TCTCTTACCATTTATATACTTAAAGAATTTCTTGGGATTCTTTTTACTCTCCTCAGCTATGTGTCTTTCATGTTCAATCTTAGCTGCTCTGATTGCAACTTTGCATTCCTTATTGCGTGTTTTATAGATATGAAAGTCTGACTGAGACCCCTCCGCCTTGTATTTTTCGAAGGCCTTCTTTTTTGCTTTTATGTGTGCCTTTATGTCGGCATTAAGCCATCCTGGTCTTTGATTAGCTCTTTTAAATTTATTTCCTGCTGGGATACACTGGCTAATACCTTTGTTTAGTGTGTTCTTGAAGCATTCCCATTTTTCCTCTGTGTTCATTGTCCCCAGAATGTTATCCCAGCTAACATCTTCCAGCAATGAGCGTAGTTTCTGGAAGTTGGCTCTTTTAAAATTCAGTGTCTTTGTATTCCCCTTAGGTTTCCTAGATGTGTAATTTATACTAAAGTTAATTGACCTGTGATCGCTATTACCTAGATTGCCCCTTACTTCCATGTCTGTGATCAGATCTGTGTTGTTGGTAATCAGAAGGTCCAATAATGCTTTTCCTCTTGTTGGTGCATTTACCATCTGACCCATGAAATTATCCTGCAGGACATTTAGGAAATGGCGAGACTTAGCTGAACGTGCAGTACCTTCCGCCCAGTCAATATCTGGGTAATTAAAATCCCCCATTATAATAACATTTCCCATCCTTGCCGCTATTCCAACTTGTGATAGGAGGTCCGCCTCCCCCTCCTCCCTCTGATTAGGGGGTCTATAGCATATTCCTAGTAATACTTTCCCCTTGGTATCTTCACCCAGGGGGTGTTCGGCTCATCCCTAGTAAGAAGGAAAGGATAGAGATGTAGAAGATAGAGGAAACATATTTAAAATAAAAATGGGGTGATTATGGGTTCCGTAAATCTATTTTACATACATATATATTAATTGTCTATTCCTATCACTTGTCAACCTATTAAAACTGATAACATTAACGATCACTCTGCTTTAATAAAGCAAGGATTTCATTTATTATACAGACAGTAGAAATGCTAACATCAAAACACTAAGAGAAAATATAGAGTACACAACAAACAAATGATACGTTACATGTCACTGTCCTCAATATGCTATTCTGGCTGGGCTCGAATGGGCAATAGACGTTTTTAAACTGCATTCAGACACCCACTCACACACCCATATGCCAGCCTATCTAGGATTTTAATCAATGGTAGACAATCAGAGACAGCCTTTCTCAATCACCAGGAAGTATGTCCACCCTTCAGGACACATTCTGTGTTGTATGCGGTAGCAACCAATAGAGGCAGTATATGTCCATGTGTCACTGACATCTGACCCCGTCATCTTCCAGGGCCAGGTGGTCTTTTGATGTCAGGTAATCAAGAAATGTTAATTTGCACCTTCCCAGGAGATCTCATCTGGCTTTCTCTACCCCTACACCTTACAGCAGGAGACTTATGGATACTTCCTGGTAGGATATGGCTCTTCATTCATGACTTCTTATTACCAACACCCCATTGGGTCAACTCGTGAATTCCAAATACGCCAGATGGCTTTCTTTACCACGCAGTGATTAGACCACTTGTAAATTCCAACTCCTGCCTGTTGGCCATATTGAGCAGTCAGTGACCCTCCAGAATTATGGTATTAAACCATGTTGCCATCCAACAATATTAGAACACAAAGCGCAGGAGTGGGATGTACCCACCATACCCTTAGTCGCAAAAACGTCTCCCCTCTAGGAAGAGGGGAAATCCTGACCAGAAGAGGGGAAAAATCAGCGTCATCAAGTGCAGGAGGAGGTGCATGAGTTCCGCTCTGGCTGCAGCACTCCCTTATAAAAAACAGAAACTAATTACAAAAACAAGGACATCAAAGCCAACACCCGCATATTATGTGCATCACAGACTGGCTTAGTCAGGGCAACATGTTGTATGGGGGGGTGGAGGGGAGAGTAATGGGGATAGGCAGGCAAGGGAAGACAAGAAAAGGAGGGTAAGTGGATTCAGGTGCAGGGGGAGAACAACTGTAAGAATACTTATTGCAGCCCAGTGGGTAGTGAGTGCATACAGGGGCGTAGATAAGGGGGGGTTAGGGGGGTCCAACCCCCCCCTTCCCCTAGAGCATCAGTCAATTTCACAGCAGCTAGGCTAGTATAGCCTATCAGCTGTGGGATTCAAACTGCCACTGGGAAAACCATCTGTCTCATCTATGTTGATGACAGGCAGAGCCAGGCAGCGCTTGATATTGGCTGAAAATACATTTGTTCCCGACCTGCCCGCATTGTTAAACAGGTCTGTATTCGAGAGGTTCCATATCATGTCGGGAGGGAGGCACTTATGATGAGCTTCAGCTACCTATTGGCTGAGAGGCAGCAGGGGGCGGTGCTGCTGCCTCCTCAGCCAATGGGTACACAAAGTGCATTGTCCTTCCTTTAGACTCATACCTCGGGCTTCCTGTCTTGATGTGGGAAGAAACAACTGTGATGCGGGGAGATGCATGAACAGAAACTGCAGAACTTCCTGCAGTGATGGAGGTGAGAGAGAAGAATAGTTACTTTCACTTTCTCTTGTTACATTGGCATCTTTCACGCCCAGCTTCCCTTCCCTTCTCTCTATGGACTACATGGTTCGACATGTTCCTGGTAGGACCATGCAGTAAACAGACACTCACACCCAGTGGTTGCGCGTCCATTAAGGGTGCATGGGCGCTGCTCCTTCTCTCCTCACAGGAAGCACCGGTATGTTACATCGCTCTGCCTGCTACCTGCTCCTAGTTGGAGTAAGTGCAGAACTTTTATGTCCCAACTAAACTGGAGGGGCTGTATATCCCTATCTGTGGTTCTGTGTACCCCTATCTATGGTGCTGTATACCCCTCTCTCTGGTGCTGTATACCCCTATCTATGGTGCTGTATATACCTATCTGTAGTGCTGTGTACCCCTATCTATGGTGCTGTATACCCCTATCTGTGGTGCTGTATATACCTATCAGTGATGCTCTATATCCCTATCTGTGGTGCTGTATATCCCTATCTGTGGTGCTGTATATCCCTATCTATGGTGCTGTATATACCTATCTGTGGTGCTGTATATTCCTATCTATGGTTCTGTATATACCTATCTGTGGTGCTGTATATCCTTATCTGTGGTGCTGTATATACTTATCTGTGGTGCTGTATATCCCTATCTGTGGTGCTGTATATACCTATCTTATCTGTGGTGCTATATACCCCTATCTATGGTGCTATATATACCTATTTATGGTGCTATATATACCTATCTGTGGTGCTGTATATCCCTATCTGTGGTGCTGTATATTCCTATCTATGGTTCTGTATATACCTATCTGTGGTGCTGTATATCCTTATCTGTGGTGCTGTATATACCTATCTGTGGTGCTGTATATCCCTATCTGTGATGCTGTATATACTCCTATCCGGCGATGCTGTATACCTTATCTGGTGATGCTGAGCTGTATACTCCTGACACAATGGGTGGAATCTATAAGTGGTGGGGCTTATGAGAAGTGGGAGAGGTCAAAAAGGAAGGGCGGGGTCTGCCCCCCATCCTAAAATTTCACCAGCCGCAACTGTCACAAACCGATCCTCACCCCCACCTCCCCTTTCTAGTTCACAATCTCCTGTAACTTTCTGCTCTTCACTCACATAAATCTGCACTGAACATATCCTGCAGCCCTCAGATTTGGACATTACACACTAGGCATCCACACATTGACTGTCTGCTGACACCCTTTCCATCCCAGATTACTCCCAACTGTTCTGCAGCCAGCATACTAGTATAGTACTAGAGTGAGACTCTGGCTGCAGTGTTTGTTATACTGTTTGCTATACTGTTACTGCTTTTGACAAGAGTAGTAATAGTAAAGAGTGCAATACTGTCTGCAGCCATAAATGATACAGCCACAGCACCTGTGATCATCATTATCATGCTGATCACACTGTACAGCCTATATACAGTACAGTCACATGCAGTACAGTGTGATCAGCATGATACTGGTGATTACAGGTGCTGGGGCTGTATCATTAATGGCTGCAGAGAGTATTGCACTGTATACTTTTACTCAGACCTTTTTTTCAGCTGAAATGTGGCACTCCTGGACCCTGCACTCTGTACGTAGCAGACCCATGGACCCTACACTCTGTAGGTAGCACACCCTGGACCTTGCACTCTGTACGTAGCACACCCTGGACCTTGCACGCTGTACGTATCACACCCTGGACCTTGCAATCTGTATGTAGCACACCCTGGACCTTGCACTCTGTACGCAGTACACCCTGGGCCCTGCACTCTGTAGGTAGCACACCCTGGACCCTGCACTCTGTACGTAGCACACCCTGGACCCTGCACTCTGTACGTAGCACACCCTGGACCTTGCACTCTGTATGTAGTACACCCTGGACCCTGCACTCTGTAAGTAGCACACCCTGGACCCTGCACTCTGTAGGTAGCTTACCCTGGACCCTGTACTCTGTAGGTAGCACACCCTGGACCCTGCACTCTGTAGGTAGCAGACCCTGGACCCTGCACTCTGTAGGTAGCACACCCTGGACCTTGTACTCTGTACGTAGCACACTCTGGACCTTGCACTCTGTAAGTAGCACACCATGGACCCTCCACTCTGTAAGTAGCACACCCTGGACCCTGCACTCTGTAGGTAGCTCACCCTGGACCCTGCACTCTGTAGGAGGCACACCTGGACCCTGCACTCTGTACGTAGCACACCCTGGACCCTGCACTCTGTATATAGCATACCCTGGACCTTGCACTCTGTACGTAGCACACCCTGAACCCTAAACTCTGCTCTGTATGTAGCACACCTTGAATTCTGCAATCTGTACATAGCACACCCTGAATTCTGAACTCTGTATATAGCACACCCTGGTCCCTGCACTCAGTACATAGCACACCCTGGACCCTGCACTCTGTAGATAGCACACCCTGGACCCTGCACTCTGTACATAGCGCACCCTGAACTCTGTATGTAGTACACCTTAAATTTTGCACTCTGTATGTTGTCCACCCTGAACTCTGTACATAGTTTACTTCTTAACTCTGAACTCTGTACGTAGCACACTCCTCAACTCTGCACTCCTTATGTATCACATTGCTGAATCGTGCACTCTATACGTAATGTACCCCTGAACCCTGCAAAAAGCACAAATAAAAAAATACTCAGCAATCGTAAGAGTATGTGTATATATATGTAGTGTATATATCCTGTGTGTGTGTGTTTGAGCTTTGGGGTGCCCACCCTAATGTAATTTGCTACACACAGCTATGGTTACTAGGCTGGACATCTGCACTTCAGTAACCACCTATAATATACAGAAAGTCCAATCACAGTGAAAATAGGCGAAAAACTGATGATACATTTCATGCTGATGCATTATGAGTAAGCGCTAGTTCAGCAGGAAACGTATCAACATTTTTTCTCCCTATTTTCACAGTGATTGCTGTATTTTTTGGAACTTTTTTTTTAATATTAAGGTGTAATTAAAAGGCAAAACTTTTTTTTCTTTATTTTGGATAGAGTGGAGAGGGATTAGGGCCCCTGTCAGTTTTTATTGCTGTCTGTGCCCCCCATTAGGGATATTCACCCTCTCTATTTGTCCTGTTTACTGTTATTATTGAAAGTGAAAGTAAAAAACAAACACATTTTGGGTTGTCCCCAGAACAGTAATAGGGGAGAAATCTTCCAATGGGGACACTAGTTTTGATGACCTGAGGATCCCCAAGCAATTCCCTTATTAGCAGGAACTTCCTCTGACTTCCTGTTTTAGCTATGGGACAGGAGGTGAAGGGAAATCTCCACAATAAGACACAGAGGGTGAAAAAAAAAACATGACAGGGTGATAACCCTCCCTTGCTGCATCCGAAAGTAAAAGAAAAGTTTTGCCTAAATGTACATTTTATTACACAAGGTGGCTACTGGGGTGCAGATGTCTGGAGTTTCTATTTTCTTATGAATTGAGCCAGCATCCAGTGAATGTGAGTAACAGATTGGTATGAACCAACCAGGAGCAATGTTCATTTTTTGTTATTAAGCTGAGTTCACATTATCCAAAGCTCTGAAAAGTGATCCACAGGGGATCGCTTTTCAGAATGCAGCATCTGTCAGGTGTTCAGGGGTGACCCTGTTGTCCCCTGAATGCCTGTTTCTCCTGCAAAGTGGCAGTGTATAATGGTGCTAAAGCACCGCAACCACGAGCAAAGTGTTTGGCACACAGTTGTAGCATGGCTCCATTGACTTGAATGGCCAAGTATGATAGTCAACTCAATGTCCTGTGTCAAATTTTGTCACAGCCATGGCATGTGAGTAGTCTCCTCCGTCTATATTTTAGACTTAAGTTCGGTGACCAAGGGGCAGTACACTGGGGCGTAACCACAGTTTGCACCGGGCCCTATGATTTCTAATGGTGGCCCTGCTAATAGGACAGTGGAGAGGATAACTCTGATTCACTGCATTGACCACCTGATTTGGCCCCAAACCAGTGGCAAGGAGACAGTGCAGGGGGAGGTATTTTGGGAAAGTAGAAGTAATTGGTGGGATCCACGAGCAGGAGCATGCAGAGAGAGCCAGCAAGGACTGGGGAGCAAGCGACCTGCAGTACAGGACAAGTTGGGTGGAGAAAGGACTGCAGCAGAGAATGCTGTGTACAAAACTAGGCAATGCATGAAGAGTGCAAGCCAGGGGAGAGAGTAGTTGTGTAGGGAAAACCACCAGAAGCAACTGCAAAGCCAGGGGACACACAGCTCTCTCTGTACACAGTTAGGACACTCCAATTAGCCAGAAGCTCAGCCCTAAATATAAAGAAGAGCCCCCTATAAACAGCCTTACAGACTGACCTCTTTAGAAGCCAGACATTGAAGCCTAAATCCGTGTTTACTATTTGCTTCATTAACAGATGTGCCTGCTTGGGGTGCTGTATATACTGCATATGCCACAATTTGTCAAAGCATGGCAGACATGCTAATTATTGTTCTCTGGGTACTTAAGGCTGACCCCCTATGGCTCTGAGTGCATAGGCATAAACCGGGCAATAAATGAGCTAAATCCTAAGGGGAGGGAGACTATGGGCACTCTAATAAGTCAGTCAGGCACTATGGGGTAGGTTGGGGAGCCTACCAACAGCTTAAGGCTATACGGGCCAAATCCAGTCTTAAGGTTTTATTGACCGAAAAGAGGGAAATTGCGCCCTGGGGCGACCACGTATATCAGTTTAGTTAAACCAGATGAATCGCAGAGCAGTCCTGTGCATTTTTGGGGGGAAAAGATCCCCCAACACAGGGGGCAAAAGAACACAGAGAGCATAGTGGGAACTCCCCCAAGTTGGTGGTGGAATCCCAGAGAACAGCAGGGGACTTGGTCCAATCAGCAGAGAGTCAGGTGGAGTATAGGGATGAATCCCACAGAGTAAGGAATGATGATGGGTCCAGAGTGTCAGTATCCTTCTTCATGGATGTAATTCTTCCTTGGTTTTGGATTTTTGCCACAGAGAGGTGAGAGGGCTAGAGGGGGGTTGTCACTTTGCAGTGCTTGAGGAAGAGGATTGCATTGGTGAAGGTGGGTCTCTGGATATGATGCCCTCCTTCAGGAAAGGAGGAAAATCTGAATGGTTTGTTGTTGATCTCAAATTTGAGGCTGAAGGGGAATAGCCACCAGTATTTAATATTCTTCTGTTGCAGAGCTGTCAGTAGGGGTTTGAGTGACCATCTCCTCTGGATCGTGGAGGGAGATATGTCAGCAAAGATCTGGATTGGATGCCCCATTATCTGTAGCTGTGGAATGGAGTGGGTCATTTTCATCACTTCTTTAATCCCATAAAAATTAGGTTTAACCACAATGTCTCTAAGTAGCCCATATGAGCGGAGAGGGCCCAGGGCCCTATGAGCATGATCCAGTTCCAGTCTGTGAGAGCGAATGTCCGGAATGAGATCCTTGATGAGGGAACTAACTGCCTCATATATATCCATGATGGTTTCAGGTAGGCCTCTGATTCCAAAGTTGTATCTTCTAGACCTGTTTTCCAGGTCGTCAATTTTGGCCAAAGCAACTTCAAATTGGTTATGTAGGTCTTGTATGCAGTCAGTGTTCTGATTTGCCCACGCTACTGTGGCATCCACTTTGGTCTCAATAGTTTCAGTACATGTGCCGAGAATTTGGAGATCATTTTTGATATCTGAGGTGATTTTAGCAGCAGTCTGGGATAAGCCCCTGTCCAGGATTTCTGCAAACTTAGTGTAAATAAACGTCATGTCAAAATGTTGTGAAGGGGTCTGTGCAGCGCCATGTAGGGGGTCATTAGGCCTTGGAGAAGCTGCCACCATAGGGGACATTAGGAGCTCATCCAGCGTCTGATTAATGAGGGACTCTGTGGATGCTGGTGAAGTTGGTCCCCTGTAAGGTTGAATGCATGGGAGTACATCCACATACCTCAGCATTCTGCAGGGTCTCGGAGCAGCCTCTTGGAGCGGCTGTTCCACCACCATCTTGGGAATCTTGGCCATCTCTTGATCCATAGCAAATTGTGCTTGTAGGTCCTCTGGGCCGTCCCCGCAGATATATACCAGGTCTCGATACTGTCCGCACTGTTAGGAGAATGAGCTGTGGGGTGTTGAGTGATGTCGCTCGCTATTGGGAGCATCTGGCAGCCAGAGCGGGACGGAGCTCCAGGACTAAGTGTACATACTTCAGAACTTCATGCATGCCCCACCTCAGAGCCATTCTTAATCCCACATTAATTTAGGAAGGACTCATAATAAATGTGTGAAGATACTGAGACATTTTAACTTATTTTAGAAGAAGTATATTGCAGTAGTATATAGTCTTTGTAGTAGTATTTTGGTATACAATGAGACCAGTTCGGGGTAACAAAATCTTATAAAACTATGTTAATGCCTTAAAAATCTTCTTTCTATTTAAAGATTGTGCTGTAATATGCATTAGTTATGTTCTAGGGCCATGGCACATTTATGGTCCTTTCACTGGTGACAACTCAGTACAGTAAAACCTTGGTTTGTGAGTACCTTGGTCTGCAATGATATATGGAAGAAATACTCCGGACGGCCGCACTCCTTTATAATGCTTTAATGGTCCATATCCATGCAGTACAGTACAGACAAGGGTAGGCTAACGCGTTTCACGCCCTCCTAAGGGCGCTTAATCATAGCTTGGTCTGCACTACTGAAGTTGCTCCAACTTTAGAAAAGTCGGCCCAATACACTGAGTTGCTGCTACTGATATGAATGCTGTGGACTGTTATTGTGTAAACTGGCACTGATGTTTTCGGTTATTATGGGGGATATTATTTCCTAAACTGGCACTGATGCTGGGTGGATATGATTGCAGAAACTGGTACTAATGCTGGGGGTTATTATTGTGTAAACTGGCACTTAGGCTAAAAATTATTATTTAGGAAACTGCCATTTATGCTGGTGGTTACTATTTTTAACTGGCACGGATGCTGGGGGATGTAATTGCAGAAACTGGTACTGATGCTGGGGGTTATTATTGCTGCTATAGACACCAATGCAGTGGGTTACTATTGCATAAACTATCACTTATGCTGCTAGTTATTTTTATGGAAACTGCCATTTATGCTGAGGGTAATTGTTGAAAATCCTTACTCAGCTTCCATAGAAGAACTTGCATGAACGACATCATTAGAAAAATCTTTCAGAGTTTATTCTTCAAGACATAACATAAGACAAACTTACGTAGCAACATAGTTGAAATCTATAATGAGATATTGGTATGGTATGGCTTCAGATGTCATTCAGGAGGAGGAAGGGTTCTGACAGGTGTTCACGTCACGTGTCCGAGAGTGTAGGCGTCCATTCCTTCATCTCTCTCTTCCTACCCTTGCTAGCTAACATCATGACTTTTATACTGTTTGAAACCTTTAGGTCAGCTTTCTTATAGCTACTTATATGGCTTTAATCCATAAGGAGACACACATGACTCCTCTAGCATTACTTCACATGAGTATTGAAATAGAATTGCACATACAACACTTTCTCTGTCCAGAAGCACATTGAAATAACATTCACAAATATAACTAACATTATTTAATACATTTAATATATTTCAGAGCCCAATATTATTCAAAATAATATTATAAATTCATAATTTCCAACAGTAATTATTTTTAAACTGGCACTGATGCAGGGGGATATTATTGCAGAAACTGGCACTGATGCTGGGGGTTATTATGGTAATTAAAATATTTAATTTGTTTTAACAAAAAATTGCTTGCATTTTCATTTTATTTATTTCCATTAAAAAGGCCCACTGAAATCCTTAGCACCAGACCCTGCTTATGTGAGTGATTCAAATTAAAGCTGACACAGTGGGAGATGCTGGCCTGTCTGATGATCTGGCTGGCTCACCTCTTCCTCTCCTCAGCGTGGTCAGACGGATAGCAGAATGGCAACAGGAGATCAAGCACAAGAACAAGTAGCATGTAGCAAAACTCTGTAGCCCATAAGACAAAGTCATAGTGCAGCAGAAGTGTTTAATTAGCCCACTTAGCACCAATCTAGTGGCAGGCAGGCGGTGTGCACACATGCATATGTGTACAAGCACAAGAGGTGTAGTTTGCCAGAAGCACCTGGCTATGGCTGTCGAAAGACTACATTTACCACTGGAGGGGGCATAGAAGAGGAGGAGCAGAATGTAGCTTTTTCGAGATTTCAAAGGGTTAATTTCCTTCTTCTTCTCATGATAGGACCAGGGTAAGTGTACACGTAGCTCAGGGCAGTAAGCAGAAGGCCATCCTTGGGCCTGAGACTGCGACATAGACTGTTGGGAGCCAGTTACACAGAGAAGAAGCCTGCACTATGGATATCGCCAAAGGAGTCCCTGGTGGTCAAGCATCTGGACTGGAGTTTGGTGTGTGCCCAGAACCCGTGAGCAGCTGCTGGTTGGCATTACACTACCATTGCAAGCAGGGTGAGACTAACTTTCATTTAGGAACACTGAACAACTGCATGCAAAGTTCTTAAAGTGATGGTATTTAAAGTGGAGTTCCAGCTTGTTTTTCTTTTTTTAAAAACACCCACGTGATCCTTGCGAATAATTCTATACATAAAGGTATTGGTAATACATGTACGTTTTATCACCCTTTTTCTTTTTAAAAAAACTCACTCAGCTGTCTCAGTGAGCGCAGCTCTATCTTCAGTGTGGGCATCTGAAGCCCACTCGTTCCTCCTTCTGGGATACAGCACTGCTGGCTACCCAGCATGCACCTCCTGATCTTGTGCATGCGCATTGTGTACAAAGCGCAGAAGCGGAAGCTGGACATTGACTCCTGAGATTGATGACACTCATATCCCAGGAGCCAATGCATGGCGGAAATTACATACTTCATTGTGGCGAGTTACAGCTTAAGTGGAGCTTTTGCCTTCAAAATAAGGTATATAAATTACAGGGGAAAAAAGTGTCCAATAATAAACGGTACAGTGATCACAAACGCGGGGGTGCAACATTTAAAATGTGGGTGGAATGCCGCTTTAAGTGCACCACTACAAAATTTGGGCCCCATCAAATAGCCGGCAGAAAGTTGAGAACCAAGAGTCTATTAACCACTGACTGCTGTCACGGTGATCACCCATGAGGCTTTCCCTACTCAAAGACACCCTTTGCAGGTTAAATACAAATGGGTTGATTTACTAAAATTGGAGAGTGCAACATCTGGTGCAGCTGTGTATGGTAGCCAACCAGCTTCTAACTTTAGCTTATTCGAATACGTTTTAACAAAAAAACTAGAAGCTGAAGGTCTCTCTGAGGAGCTGCACCATATTTTTCAGTCTCCAGTTTTAAGTAAATCAATCCCATAGTGTACTTTTAGTACATTCACTGATTGATACCAGACAGGTTAATTGTCCTGCCATTGTCTTATCATTCTTGATACTGATTATTGCTGCTGTCATTCTATGTCTGATGTACTCTGATGGTATAACTGCCATTTTTTTCATTCACAGATTGATTCATTATTGCACCATTGCTCACCTTTAATGTGTAACAATAAATCTTCATTTGCAGTCAACCAATTTGGAGTAAATTTTTGGTGCCTTTGCATAGTTGTGTGTGGGATATTTATATTTATGCATAGGTGTTTGCAGCAATCCTCTACCCAGCCAGGTGTGTCAGAGAGGAGTCATGGCACAGATACAGAGAACCCGGTACATCTAGTGGCTCCTCCGGGGGTAAGCGCTACACACACATCGAGAGAAGTCCTAGACCAGATTGTATTGCTCAAATTCAGTAAAGTCCTCAGAAAGGTCTCATTGAGTGATGGACCTACCTAGTGGAATTGCCTGGACCATATGTTCGAATAAAATGGTCAACCAAAGGATATACAGCGGGTAAAATGAGTATTGAACATGTCACCATTTTTCTAAGTAAATATATTTTTAAAGGTGCTATTGACATGAAATGTTCAGCACATGTCGGTAACAACCCATGCAATCCATACATACAAAGAAAACAAAACAAATATGTTCAGAAATTAAGTTATGTGTAATAAAATGGAATGGCACAGGGAAAAAGTATTGAACACATGAAGAAAGGGAGGTGCAAAAAAGGCACGGAAAGTCAAGACACCAGCTGAAATCTATCATTAGTTAGAAATCCCGTCCCTTGTCAGTGCAAATTAAGATCAGCTGGCTCAGTCTCAACTGATGCCCTATTAATAGGTGTCACACAAGAAACATTTCATGATAGGTAAACGCAAAGAGCTCTCTCAAGACCTTTGCAACCTTTTTGTTGCAAAATATACTGATTGCAATGGTTACAAAAGGATTTCTAAACTTCTGAATGTTCCAGTGAGCACTGTTGGGGCCATAACCCAGAAGTGGAAAGAACATCGAAGGAGACACGTGAGAAGGAGGATGGAGTCAGAATGAGCTGCCGGAAAACCCCAGAGCACCGGAGTTACAGCAAGGCAGGAGGGACAGGCAGGCATTGGTGGTGATAGTGACATTGATTGTGGAAGACTCTGAAACCTGTCCCAGGAGTCACTGCCAGCCAATCCCTATAGCTCTACAGTCAATGATACAGTGAGTGTATGTTTTCTTATTTACCATTGAAACTTGATTACCTGTCTGCTTCCACTGACAAGATAAGCAAATATTAAAACTGCATGCCATATGTATGTTGCCAGCTGCACTCTCAATCTGTCCTGCCAAGCTACTCCTCTGTGCAAATAACTTACTGAAACATTTAATTGCTTCAGCTGCTCCAACCCAATTGCTTAAAAATGAACTTTCTATGCTTGCTTCTCATTCCACTCTGCCAAACTTGACTCTTGGGGCTGGTGCTAATTGTCGCAATAAGAGCACTTAAATATCCAAATATCCAAGGATAATTTTATCTGAGATTTGATATGATGTTCATAATAACCTAGCACTATAACAGCAATGAACATCTGCTCCGTTTGATAAACCTAGACAAGCTACCCATCTCTGCTAACAAATTGTGCAATTTCAAACAGACTGTCGCATTTAACCTTTTATGCTGTTTATCTATTGTCTTTGCCCCACTAAGCCTGCCTCTTTATGCCTCTTTTTGCTTGAACAATCTTCCTTAGTAAAAGCAGTCTGCCAATAATAAAGCTGCTTTAAGGGATGTACCTGGGTTAAACTATAGAAATGAGTGGTGGCCTAGGAATATAACATCTAAAAAAGGTCTGCTCCATTGGCTGCTGGTGGGAAATTAGGAGGAAAGCTACTAAAACAAACCAAGCGGAGGGAACAAACTACAACTCCATGAAGCCCTACTTGGTCCAGGAAAAGGCAAGCGAGGAAGAATCAGCTTCACCCCAGTGGAGCGAAAGAAAAAGAGAACTCGCATGAGAGAGAAAGACAGAGAGGGCAAAGCCCAGCTGGAATGTACACAAATGTCAAATAAATCTTAGTCCCCCCAGCCCAAGAGCAACAGAACAGATAAATGTTCCTCAACAAGCCAACAACAGCAGACAATGGAGAAAGAATTTGGTAACGTATAATCTCTCCCCCCAAAACAAGATATGCCAGACACAATGAATCATCTAGAACAAATGATTAAGAGAGAAATGACCGCAATGAGAATGGATATATACATGCCTGACAAAGGGGTTCTGCAAGGCTTCAAAATGTTGCACTTGCTCTTGTGATGTGATCTTTCTGCAATAAAATCCTTTGGACGACATTTGAGGATCCTTGGTGTGCTGCAGAATATGTGCATTTATTTGTGGTATTTTCAGTAAGTTAGTCGCTGCAGCACCCACTATCGATGAGCTTTTTTCACAGGAACGTGTGCGAGGGGAATATAGACAGGACTGGATATACAGAAGGTTCTACAACGAGTAGACAGAAGAACTTCTTAATGAACTTAAACAGGCTATAATGGAACTGTAAGCCAGAGCCGAGTCAGAATGGTTAGAAATAAGGAACACAGGCTTGAAGAACAAGAAAATGGAAGCAGGCGTAACAACTTAAGGATTTGAGGCCTTCCAGAGGCCATCAAAGACAAAGACCTGGAAGCTATAGTACAGGGAGTATTCAATCAAGTATTGAAAAGCAAATCATCCTCTCCCCTACGCTTTGAAAGGATCCATAGAATACGGAGATCAAATAAATCTATGAAGGATAGTCCCAGGGATGTTATCACAAGATTCCACTATTATGATGACAAAGAGAAAGTGTCACAGTGCACATAGAATCTGTGTCCTTGGACCTCGATGGAGCAAAGTTGCTAATTTTTTCAGATTTATCACCAGACACACTAGCCCGTTGATGGGCATGAAAGCCATTAACAACCCAATTGCAAGCTAAGAATTTCTCTTATAGATGGGGTTTTCCAGCTTGTAATTTTAAACAAGGAGATGGCGCTGTCCCTTTAATATACAAGCCTATGCACGTTACTTCCTTCGTAAAAACCAAGTGAGTTTAAAATAACATATTGTGCAGTATAGATTATAAATATGGTATATATATAACAAATAAAATATGTATAAAAAAGAGAAATCAAATCCACTTGAAATGAACACCTGGTGAATCTGTGTTAATAAATAAATTTCATGTAAAAAGTCCAACCATATGTGAAAAATGTGAATGGTAAAACGTGTATATATATTAAATTGTTCTTGCAGAAAAATCCACAAAAATCCTCAGCGCACAGGTAAAATATTCTTCAATGAAAATATTCCACAGTCTTAATTCAGGCATGTGCTTTGTGACTTATTGGTACTCCATCGCCGTTTCCAGGATAAATGGGTGACTTTCACACGTGCTCCCCTCCTGTGTCCCCACTTACCAGAGCTCCGCAACCTCACAGGGGTATCCCGCATATAACCGATCCGGCTTCCAACCCCAATCTCCAGATTGGTCTGTGTATGGTCAGGAACGGCAATCCTCCGTACAAGGGGCTCCCTCCGGTGTATTATGCGTATAGAGGAATATAAATGCCAGAATAGTGTAACTCCGTTTTAAAAAGTTTTTATTACATCCATTAAAAATTTCCAATAAAAACATCCTTAAAAACCGGTTTGTGGCTGCTGTTTGAGTAAGGAACAAATCTCTTCCCCTTCCTTCAGCTTGCGTTCCACCTTGCCAAACCAACAAAACCGGACGTGACGTAATGTAATGGACGTACTCGCTGGCCCCGTCTAACGCGTTTCGTCATAGGACGTCGTCCGAAGCGGTGGCCATCTTGGTACTCCAACCGCTTATATACACAGCATGGTGGGCGGTCTTGTTAAGTACACCCGCGTTTTTTTAGTTTATATAAAATCTTATACTGCTCATTCTAATAAGAAAAGGGGGTTATAAAATGGAGTGATGATTAGGGAGAAGGTAGATCCAATAATATTAAAAAATCTTTTTTTTTAAAAAGGAGAGGGTAAAGATATAAAATTTGACACCACTATACATATGTTCGGATTGATGTGTATATACATCCCGTAATGAGAACGCCTCCTGGTGGACAGATAGAGGAATGGCATTCTTAAGGGAGTAATGAGAACGCCTCCTGGTGGACAGATAGAGGAATGGCATTCTTAAGGGAGAGGAAGAGACCGCAAGCTCAGCTTTTACATAGTAAAACTTTTTGTAAGACAGATACATGAAATCAAGTTGAATATATGAAGACATATTGTTCTATAATTCTTATTAAGACAATGTATTATATCTTAAACGGTGTTTTACTTTCTTATTACCTTCTTAAAATATATTCTTTTTCTAAAAATACATATATTCTCTTTATTCCTCCTGGCCTAAAAAGTTATATGTATACTCTTTTTCTTGCACTAAAAATTATGGTTAGGAAAGTTAAAAAAGTTAAATATGCATATGTTAAATTGAAAGTGAATGCAACCTTTAGGACCCATAACTATCAATTGAAAGTTATACAAGTGATAGTTAAAAATTGGACAAAAAACAATTCAGATCTATGTCTACGTTTAACCCACCTGGCACCTGGCAAGAGTGCCCAGGCGGTAAATCCACCGGGTTTCATTCTGGGATATGGCAATCCTTTTATTCCCTCCCCTCCAATTGTTTGTAATTCTATCAATCCCATAAAAAATGAGACATGAGGGGTCTTTATGATGGACTTCTTTAAAGTGTCGGGACAGGTTGTGTTTAGGGAATCCCTTCTTGATATTATTAATGTGCTCCCTAATCCTCATATATAGGGGCCTAGTGGTTCTTCCTACGTATTGCAGGTGACATGGACATTCAATAACGTATGTCACATGAGTACTATTACATGTAATTAGTTCTTTGATTTGGTACTCTTTATTAGATGTCCTAGCTTTAAAACTTTCTTTCCTTCTGGCTTGTGACATACTGACTCTGCATGGCAGACATTTTTGGCACCTATAGAATCCCTTCAGATTCTCCATGAGTTTTATTTCTTCTGGGGGGTTAATCACATTATGTACAAGATGATTCCTTAGGTTGGGTGCCTTCTTGTATATAAATTTCGGTTTATGAGGTAATATTTTGCATAAAACTTTGTCTGTTTTCAGGATGGGCCAGTATTTCTTAACCACTTCAGCCCCGGAAGGATTTGCTGCTTTAGGACCGGAGCCCTTTTTGCGATTCGGCGATGCGTCGCTTTAACTGACAATTGCGCAGTCGTGCGACGTTGTACCCAAGCGAAATTTGCGTCCTTTTTTTCTCACAAATAGAGCTTTCTTTTGGTGGTATTTGATCCCCTCTGCGTCATTTCTGATCGCCGCTATAAACAAAAGAAGAGCGACCATTTTGCAAAAAAAACCCAAATTTCTTACTTTTTGCTAAAATACAAATCCAAAAAAAAAATATAAAAAAACATTTTTTTCACCGTTTTTGGCTGATTTATATTCTTCCTCATATTTGCGATAAAAAAATCGCAATCTGCGTTTATTGATTGGTTTGCGCAAAAGTGGTCGCGTTTACGGATGATGAGAATTAATTTTTGGGGTTTTTATTATTTTATTTTTTTTACTAGTAATGGCGGCGATCTGCGATTTTTAGCGGTACTGCGATATTTCAGCGGACATGTCGGACTATTTTGACACTTTTATCGCCGCTAGTCTTTACTGCGT
>BLSH010390804.1:99742-120458 GCA_018402905.1 Glandirana rugosa | reverse complement strand
CAACACATTTTGTCACTTCTGACGTTGAATTCAGCCATACGAACATTTTTTGTATGGTTAGTACACTCTTCTCTTTTGACATGAGACCAGCACCCAACAAAAAACGGACATCGTCCCTAATTTGCATTGTGTGTGTGAGGCTTAAGACTGGGATGCCATTAAAGTTCATGTGTGTGTAAAGGAAGGTGTCCCAAAACTTTTGGTAATATAGTGTGTGTGTATATATATATATATATATATTTAGATATCAAACATAGCATCCAGATTCAGCAGTACATAGTTAGATCACATTCCATAAAGCCCAGAATAGTTTGAAAAAGCAGTAAACACTGGCATGAACTTCAGTAATGTATACAAAATTTGATTTTGTTCTTGGATCCAACATATCCTATATTTAGTTCACAAAATCACAGTATGTTGACCTTGCCCTGATATTGTAGCTCATTTTCACTAGATTAAAAATCATACAAATACTATTTCACCAACCAGCTGCAAAATGACTTTGATGTGCAAACTGAGCTGTAAAAAGCTGTACTTTCAGCATTGTTAAAAAAAATCTCTATAGAGTCACTTACATGTGTACTGAAAATAGCTTAAACTGTGTCATTTGCCATTGTGTGGTAGGTGGAAGTTTGCAGACACAGACATGCAGATTCTCGAAATCACAAGTAGCAGCGTGTACTTGAATTTTTAACATCGCTTTGTATAATTTGATTATCAGACATGCTGGTCATTTTAGTTTCAGAAGTGTGAATTTTGCAGGTCTTTGGGTGATTTATCATCAAAATTCACATTTAACACAAATCATAAAGCACATACAAAGCATTACACCAAACCATGCTATTCAAAGTCTTAGTCTTAGCTTGCCATGAAAAAATAAAAAAACACAGTTGAGCTCCCTTGTGTAACCTATAACCTAGAAAAAGGTAATGTGAATATAGGCTTGTAACAGGAAGACTAGTCTCCTCTATGAGCCTTTTGTTTATATGAACCCAGGCCATGTTCCCAGTGATTTGGGTTAATGTGCTCTGCCTCTGTGCAATGTTATTTAGTGGAAGGGTGCGGCTGACTAGAGATTTCAGATAGTATGTTTGGGAGGGAAGTAAGGATGTAGTGCCAGACATCCATGGGTTGTCATTTCCTCTTTGCAGTCTCTCTGTAACCACCAACTGGACAAGAAATCTGGACAGCAAAGGAGACCAGACATTACAGTTGATGGTAAGCATCACGCATTTGGGACAGCACACAGCAGGTAGTCTTGAACCGTTTCTTTACTGAAAACAATCTTATGGATTCCAGCAATATGTACTTTAATGTTACCAATAGTGTGGATCATTTTCATGAATTTAGAAAGACAAGAAACTCCTCATTATTGTGTCATCTAAGCAGGGTACTGGAGAATGTCTCAAAGAGGGAGAGGCCATAGCCTATACCTTGGAGTGTTGTAAAAGCCAGATTCTGACAGTAGTGGGATAGTAATGGGTTGTATTGGGTCAGTCAGTGGAGTGGCCAGGCAGATTCCATGGGCTCCTTCACTAGGATACCTGAGCTTCCATTATAACTACCTTAGTTATGGGCAAGGCATGTCCAGGTACCAGATCTGGAACCACCAAGACAGCAAGGTCTTGCAACATGTAAAGGGAAGTGTACTCCTGATCAAGCCTCGGGCAAACCTGCTCTATCCTGCAAAGCTATCGTTTTAAGTGCCTGGATCAAGAACCAGATTAACAACACAGCCCCTGGGTAGACTGTCCTTCAGTCTACCTGGCTGTTCCACATCTTTAGGGACTGTGATAAGATGATCAGAAAGGCATCGTAATTGTGGAGCACTGCTAAGAAAAGACTGGTAAATAAGCAGTAAATATAGTGATCCCCGTTTACAAATATAGCTTCAAACCTTGAACAATAATGTTCAACTATGAAATTATTAACTTTAAGATGATCACATGCAAAGGAATTTCTAACTTTCAAATTACTATAGCTCCCCTAAACGTATGCATGTTCACTAGAGGGGGTTGGAGCTAATATACAGAGCTGTATGAAGTAATGTACAACTTTTTTGTTTGCAATACATTTTATTAACAACTTAAAATGATACAAGGAGCAATGCATAGTATATACATTCAGATTGTCTAAAATTGTAAAAAAGTAAACAAGGTAGGCGCATGGGTGCATTGCGGTAATACCAGGGATGCCCAATGTGGACAGGTGATGTATAGTTCAGAGTGTTAGGCTTGTTGGAATATCTGCTCTGGGTACTCTTAATACACGAAAATGGTTTTGGGCAACACATGGAAATGTAAGAGGGGTGAAACTAGGGTACAGCAGAAGGGATAGGGAAGCGAGAGAGAGAGAGAAAGAGAAAGAGGCAAATGGAAGGTGGTTTGAAAGGTTAGATGGATTTGGGAAGGAGTGGGTGGAAGAGGAAGTGTGTCTAATGAACCAAGTCACTTAAGACATAATTATATTATGCTATATGTGAACGGCCCTTAACCTATTCAATGAATTACTGTATACCAAGACATGGCTTCACCCAGTATGGCTCTCAATTCTCTTAGCTCCATAAACAAAATTTAAGCAGACTACATGTTTTTAAAATGGATTTATAAGTCTTGGAGTTACTGTAAGGTATTATATTCACATAGGGTGACAAAAACTCTCCCAGCCATTCTTTAATGGAAGGAATTGTGTCATATTTCCAGTGCTTTAGAATCACTGGTCTGGCAGCGGCAATAAAAAATCTGCACTTCTTCCCTTGGGAGAGGCTCCAGAAATGATAGAGTAACACTACTTGGGGAGTATTCTGAAGGGTGATACCTCTAACCTGAACATTTGTATAAAACTTCCCCCCAGCACTTTTTAATAGTGGGCATTTCCACTGTAGACGTATAATTGTCCCAACTTCAGAGTGACATCAAATGCATATATTCAGGGAGGTCAGGTAGATTTTCTGAAGACTATACAGACATCTATACCACCTCAAAAGAATTTTGTAATCTTTCTCCTGAAATGCACTCACTATGTTAATTTTGTGAATGAGTGTGAATTTCCTGCATGATTTCCTTGTCAGCCAATAAATGTCTAATGTCTGACTCTTATTTCACAATAAAATATGGGAGTTGTGGGTAAGATTCCCTCAGAAGACGTAGATAGAGGAGGGATTTATGTGGTGGTTTGGAAGAATGCCTGTTAGGAAAAAGGAACAAAATCTGCTGTTCTGGACGTTTTCCGCGGTGGCGCGCGCTCCCGCGCGCGTTCACGCGCGCCCGTGCGCGCGCACGCGCCGGAAACGGCGCCAAACGGGCCTATTTAAACCTGGAGGCCCTGGAGACAAGTGCTGCTCGTTCTACAGCGTTCCCGACCTGTGAGCCCCAGCCTCTGATACCTGTTCCTGCGTTGTTCTGCCTCCTGTTTGACCCGGCTTGTCCCGACCTGTTGTCTGCCTCCTGCTCCGACCCCGGCTACCCTTGACCATCCGATTGTCTGCTCCTGTGTACCTTTGCTGCCCGCCCGTGTATCGAACCTTGCTTGGACTCTGACTACTCTTTTGCCTGATCCTTTGTACCGTCTTGCCTGCCCGTTGCCGACCCTGCCTGAACGACCATCCATCTACCTGCACGCCTCCTGGAGCTTCGCTACATCATCGGTGAACCTCCAGCCCTCGTGCCATCCCGCACTCTTGGGCCTCTGTCCCCACTACCAGGGGTCCTCGAATCGGGTGCGCAAGAGCGGTTGTTCCCTGCACAAGACAGACTCCACCGTCAGGTACGTGACAATGCCACAGTGAAGTCTTGAATGTGGTTGGGGATCTATGTAGGAGATGCCTATCCTTATATGATGTATTAAAGTCTTGTAGTTGGAGGTATTGTAGCCAATGACTTTGTTCTGAGCTGCAGGAGGGTTTCAAGTTTTAAGTTGACTTTGTGCCTTGAGCGTCTAACACTTGAAAAAACAGGGAAGGCTTATGCCTCCCAACCCAGCAATTTGGGAACAAAGTGCCCCACAAAACCTGGGTTCCTCCACACTTGGAGTCATTGGGCCAACAAGAGTGGTAAGACAGGTATCTTTCAGGAGGTGGTCCTATGTTTAGGAAGCAGAGGTAGGTACAATGGAAGCTAAGAGTCTTTCCAGTGCTGTGGCATCACAGTCCAATGTCAGGAAGAAAGATAGTACCAGAGATCACCCACGATCACCCATAATTTTTGTGCACCTGGTAATATCTATCAAAGATGTAAGTGTGAGTAGGTTCATTGGTAATACAATTCAAATTGAGGGAGACTTAAACCACTTAAATAGGATGTCATGTTCCATGGGAAGGATTTTGGCAACCCGGACAGTCATGTAACCAGCTAACACATGTGTTATCTGTTGCCTACCTTTGCTGCATGTGTCCAGTTAGAGGCCGGGCCTCCCTCACCTGTGTGCTTTAGTAGGCCCTCTTCAGCTAGTCTCCACCCCAGGCCTTAATTGGTAACAGGATATAAGCCACTGCATTGCTGATCATCGTTTGTCCGTGTTTGGCTTGTGTCTGCGATTGTCTCTTCGGTTGCTCTGAGTCTTATCCGTATTCTGATCCTTGGCTTGTCTGACTATCCCTTCTTGCCTGTTACCTCGATCTTCGACTTGTCTTCGGTTTCTCCTGTCTTCTGGTTGCCCTGACCCCTTGCTATTCCTCTGACTATTCTTACTGTTCCTGTGCTGATGCTTCCCCTCTATCACCTAGGGCCAGCCGAGCGAGAGCTAGGGGATCCTGGGGGCCGCGACCTGGATCCAGTTGCAGCCAAATCCATCCTCACTACTAGAGGCTCTGGTGAACACCCACTGGCTCTTAGATTCCGCGCCCTGGGCAAACAGATGCACTAGCTCCCTGAGTTTCAGTGTCCGTGCTCTAGGGAGCCCTCTCCCCGTATCAGCTGGTACTACCTAGCAGCAGTCAGCCATAGGTGCGGTACACTATTTTGGAGCGATTCGCACTCCAGTGGTACGCACCTGTCACCACATCCCATTGGAGTTGTGGCAAGCACTGAACACAATGATCCGAAATAGACTTTAGGTACCTGAATAGGAACCGTTTGAAATATGTAAATGGGTCATCTTGCACACAGACATTTGCCCAAACCAGCAAAGCTTAAGCATACCGTGGCATTCCCTAATGAATTTCCATAGGGGTAAATAATTAAATTGGTTGTAAAGTCACTATGTGATGTTCATAACATACCCTCTGTTAAATAAGAACATGTGCCCTACTGCATGAGTTTTATTAAAAATATGCAGATTTCTACCTTATTTCACACCGCCTCCCGGCGCTCACATGACTGCTTTCCTCTCCCGGGCTGCAGCAGGAGGGTCGAGAACTACTGCTGATGTCAAGAGGGAGGAGAGCAGCGAGCAGTCATGTGAGTGCCAGGAGGCACTGTGAAATAAGGCAGAAGTCAGCATTTTTTTTTATAAAACACATGCAGTGGGGCACATGTCCTTATTTAATAGAGGGAATTGTATGATCATTTTTTTTAGCAGCGGGAGGGGAGGGGTGGGCACTGTTACGAGCAGACGGGCAGGAAGGGAGGGGGGGAGAGGAGACAGAGGAGAGCTACAGATAGCTGCGGATGATGGAGGCACGTAAACTGACCATGGTGTCAGGGTTCAGCAGCCATGATAAACCGTGGTCAGTTTACTGGGGGGAGGGCAGAACCAGGTAGGGTCAACCAGGTATTTTATACATGATACAGGGGGCCAAATTACACAGTACAGGCACTGTGCTGTATAACATGCTTTAAGGGAACAGGATCATATTTTTTAGGGTAACAAACACTTTAAGCTCTTAGAGATGAAATAAATCAGAAACCATATGGATGCTCAAATATTTTATGGAACCGGTAGCAAAAACAAGGCGAAAAATGTATTTACACATTTTTTACACTGCTACTGCTTTCATATAGCAGAAGGTTCCTTTAATCCCAATTAGACTAGACATACTGTGTAAGGAAAACATACATCTGATATTTCCATATTATGTAAAAAATGTATGTTTGGTAACTTCCACACATAGCTGTTATGAGGATTGTCACCGATAATACTGTACTCATCCTTCACTGTACTGTATATAGAATGTCTTTATGGGGGAGCTTTACTCTTTACTTAGGCTGGGTTCACACTGCTTCATGGAGCGGCTCACAGCAGGGCTCCGGTGTGTCCCTGTTCACTGTTTCAGGTCCGATTTCAGTGCGAATTTCAGGCTGAATTCGGACCTGAAATGGGCCAGATGTACAGGATTTCTGTCCAATTCGCTACGGAGATGTGTGAATTGGCTCCATTGAGAGCTGGTCACAATCTCCTGACACGTGAATTGGATGCAGGGAAAACCGCATCCAGTTCGCAATAGTATGAACCCAGCCTAAATGCACACTCCTGATATTTAATGCCCCTTTAAGACTTTCCCACTGTTGAAGGAGGTGATACTGCTGCCTCCTGAATTTTTTCTCACCTGAATGGGAATTTTGCATTAAAATACTTTGTTATAATGACCAGCCAAGCATTTGGCTTGTGGCTGCTGCACAGCCCCATTGAGCTCTACAGGAAAGTTTGACAGGTGATGCTGCCTGTGGAACTTGACATGTGGAGGTAAATTTGCTGCACTATAAAGTCAAGCATTGAGGCCATGGCAATGTGTACTCACCCAAGCAGCTGCTATGTCCATTTAGAAGTAGGTGGTCGGGGAGTAGTTCTGTTTAATTATCTTCTTTTAGGCCACTCCCACTATTAGACACAATCTGGTCATGTCTATTGCTCTCTTTGGCATGCATAAGAGAACTTGTTTATTAACTGTATCCTGACAGGGTGGTTGATAATTTGTCATGCTGTGTTGACTTTTTAAATGTAGACCAGGTCAGTTACCTGTTATGGGTATTCTCAGTGTTTACAGATTGTGTTTATACGGTTAAAATATTGATTGTTTTAGTTTCTTATAGGAGTTCTGTAATTTTTTTCAGGTTGTGAGTAAAAAATGTGCCCGTCAGTAAATTTTCCATGTTCTGTCAGTAAAAAAAGTTAAAAAAACTTAACCACTACATCTCTGCACTATAGCCGAAAGAGGGCTACAGCACGGATCTGAATTGCCAGGGAGAGGGGGAAGATCTGTGATCGCCGTGGCCATTTACCACGTGATCAGTGGGTCCAATGAGAGATGATCTCAAATGTAAACATATGAGATCATCTCACATTGCCGGCTTCTCTCCTCACACAGACACCACTGTGTGAGGAGAGAGAGAGAGTGATCTGTGCTGCATGTGTTTCAGTGAGTGTTTCATTGCTGATCGATTCCTACTGTGCCCAAATACTGCCCATCACAGTGCCACCATCTGTCATCAGTGCCACCTGTCAGTGCCACATAGCATCAGTGCCACCTGTCAGTGCCACATATCATCAGTGCCACCTGTCAGTGCCACCTGTCAGTGCCACGTATCACCATTGCCACCTGTCAGTGCCATCAGTGTCATGTGTCATCAAAGAGTCACCAGTGCCACGTTTCATCAGTGCCACCTGACCTGTCATCAGTGCCACCTGTCAGTGCCACCTGACCTGTCATCAGTGCCACGTGTTAGTGTCACCTGTCGTCAGTGCTATCAATCAGTGTTACGTGTCACCAGTGCCACCTGACCTGTCACCAGTGCCACATATCATCAGTGCCACCTGACCTGTCATCAGTGCCATGTGTCAGTGCCACCTGACCTGTCATCAGTGCCACGTGTCAGTGCCACCTGCCATCAGTGCTATCAATCAGTGTTACGTGTCACCAGTGCCACCTGACCTGTCATCAGTGCCACATATCATCAGTGCCACCTGACCTGTCATCAGTGCCACATGTCAGTGCCACCTGACCTGTCATCAGTACCACTGACCTGTCATCAGTGCCATGTATCAGTGGCACCTGTCATCAGTGCCATCAATCAGTGTCAAGTGTCATCAGTGCGATCAATTATCAGTGTCACGTGTCATCACTGCCACCTGGCCTGTCATCAGTGCCATGTGTCATCAGTGCCACCTGTCATCAGTCCCATCAGTGTCACGTGTCATCGGTGCCAATTAGTGCTGCACATCAAAAATGGCAAAAATATCTTTTTCTGCTGAGGAGGTCTACAATATTCTTGCGGCCGATGAGAGCAACGGGGAGCTCTCTCCTGCAGGTTCCTCTGAATCTGAGTCTGATATGAACTACGAGTCAGTCTCAAGTAGTGAACCACTGACAGACTCAGATGAGGAATATCATCCACCCACCAGACGAAGGCGCGTTGGTGAGGAGGCAATACCATCCACCAGCACCGCTGTGCCATCCACCAGCACCCCAGTGCCATCCACCATCACCACGGTGCCATTCACCAGCACCCCAGTGACATCCACCAGCACCCCAGCACTATGCACCAGCACCGCTGCACCTCGGCAAGAAAGGCCAAGTATCAGTGGGGTGTCACCTCAGCCCCAAAGGGTTAGGTCCCATGCTGGCCTTCCCTATTCCCTTCAGCACCACTTGTGGCTTCCTCCTAATTCAGGAGAAGCTAGGATTCCCCCTTTCACTGCCCAGCCAGGAGTCCAGGTGGACACAGAAAATTTCTCACTCATCAATTTCTTTGATTTGGTTTTTACGGAGGACATGCTAACATCCATTGTGGCCCAGTGCAACCTGTATGCTTATCAATTCATCGAAAATAATCCAACCTCCTATTATGCCCGTCTCTTTGAGTGGAGAGACGTAATGGTGGAAGAGTTCAAAACTTTTTTGAGCCTCACATTCTGCATGGGACTTAGCAAACAAATTAACTGTGCTCCTATTGGTCCACCTACCCCATCTACCACATGCCGGTCTTCTCAAGGATAATGCCCAGGACAAGATATCTCATGATTATGAGATTTTTCCCTTTTAATGAAAATGTCCAGTGCCCTCCCCGAAATTCCCCAAATTATGACCGGCTTTATAAAATTCACCCAATACTTAATTATTGTTCAGAAATATTCCCCCAATTGTTTACACCGGACCAGCACATATGTACTGATGAATCCCTTGTTAAATTTAGCGGCAGGTTGGGAATAAAACCATTTTACCTCAAGTAAAAGAGCCCGCTATGGGATGAAAGTCTATAAATTGTGTGACCGAGCCACAGGGTACGTTTACGCCTTTATAGCGTACGAAGGGAAGGACTCCCAGCTGCATCCCCCTAATTGCCCAGACTATTTAGGCTCAAGCGGGAAAGTCATTTGGGAACTCATTTACCCGCTCCTGGAGAAAGGCTACCACCTATATGTCGATAACTTTTATACAAGTTTACCCCTGTTCCGAAACCTTCACAGGAAGAGTACGCCAGCATGTGGCACAGTCAGAAAGAACAGGATGGACTTTCCTCAAAGACACGCCAACATGAAGCTTAGAACAGGAGAGATGGTGAGTCTGCAGAATGAGGAAATTCTGGCTGTGAAGTGGAGGGACAGAAGGGATGTGTATATGTTGTTGTCAATACATAACAATACATTTGTGGAGATCCCCAGAAGGAGTGGCCCAATACAAAAACCAAGCTGTGTCCACGGGTGTGGTCCAGTGGAGGAGTTAGAAGAGACACCACTTATTATTGTGCCCAGTGCCCTTCCCAACCAGGTCTCTGCATAGGTGACTGCTTTCGTTATTATCACACTTTAGTCAATTATTAGTGATTATTAATCCTCAGTTCCTGTTCCAGTTCGCACCACTTATGCCACTGCTTGCTCTTGAACTGACCCTGGCTTGTTATTTGACTACGCCTTTGCCTGCCACTATTGTACATACCTCTCCCTGCTCCGGAACTGACCGTGGCTTGTTATTCGACCACGCTTCTGCCTACCAATTCTGTACATACCTCTACCTGATCTGGAACTAACCCTGGACTGTTATTCGACCATGCTTCTGCCTACCGATTATGTACATACCTCTGCCTGATCTGGAACTGACCCTGGACTGTTTGATCACGTTTTTTGCCTGCCTCTTGGACTGATCTTGTACCCTGCAATTGGAGTAGTGGGATTCACAACACAGGGGTCTCACATATGTGAGGAGCTCCAGAATTGTTTTTCTGGATGAAGAATACTTTTTTTTAGTTTTCTCTCTACCAGAGTAGGGTCTGGAGACTTGGAGGATTCAAAGAGATTTGGGCCTCTACCCCTGTCTCTATTTTTTTTCTGACCAAGGCCCTACTTCTGCATGCTGCCTGTAGGAATTACTGCCATCATGCCTCTGCCTGCTGCATGAACTGACCACACCTCTGCTGCTACCTGGACTACGGACCATGTTTCTGCCTACTACTAGGACCAATATTATGGCACTGTTGACAATATCTCTGCCTGCACTGAACTTGGACTGTATATGGACAGTATCCTTGCCTGCTACCTGTACTGACTAGGGACAGTATTCATGCCTGTTGCCTGGACAATTGCGTTCTCTGCCCTACTACCAGGACCAACATTTTGGCACTGTTGACAATATCTCTGCCTGCACTGACCCTGGACTGTATATGGACAGTATCCCTGCCTGTTGCCTGTACTATGGACAGTATTCCTGCCTGTTGCCTGGACAATTCCGTTCGCTGTCGGTTGCCTGGACAATTGTGTTTGCTGTAGCTGACCAAGTCCCTGCCTGCTGCCTGGACCAGTGCTATCCTCCTGTGGACAGCTGTGCTATTAAAACCACAGGTAATCTTTTGCTTACCCTTTACCCAGCAGAATGTATTTTTGGGTGTAATTCTTGGTATGTGCATGCTATGTGTCCTTAGAACACCTGACGGTGTTCCTTGCATGTTGGGCCTCTGTATGTAGCCAGGCTGTATAAAAAACTCACACATGTGGTATCGCCATACTCAGAAGGAGTAGTAGAATGTATTTTGGGGTGTCATTTTGTGCCATGTACGTGCTATCTGTTGGAAATATCTTATAAATGGACAACTTTGTGTACAAAAAATATGTTTTTATTTTTTTCCCACACATTCCAAAAACTTCTGGAAAAAAATGAACCGTTTAAAATACTCATTATGCCTCATATAGTATACGTTGGGGTGTTAGCTTTCCAAAATGGGGTCATTTTGTGGGCGTTTCCATTGTCCTGATGCTCCAGGGCCTTCAGAAGTGTAATAGGTGGTTGAGATATGAGATGTGTAATTTATGCTTCTAAAATGCCTGAAGGTGCTAGTTCAATGTTGGGCCTCTGTATGTGGCCAGGCTGTTTAAAAGTCTTACACATGTGGTATTGTCATACTCAGGAGGAGTAGCAGAATGTATTTTGGGTTGTCATTTTTGCTATGTACATGTTATGTGTTGGAAATATCTTATAAATGGGCAACTTTGTGTAAAAAAAAATACGTTTTCATTTTTTCCACATTTTCCAAAAACTTCTGGAAACAAATTAACAGTTTAAAAGACTCGTTATGCCTCATAAATTATATGTTGGGGTGTTAGCTTTCCAAAATGGGGTCATTTATGTGGATGTTTCCATTGACCTGATGCTCCAGGACCTTCAAAAGTATAATAGGTGGTTGAGAAATGAGATGTGTACTTTATGCTTTTAAAACGCCTGAAGGTGCTACTTCAATGTTGGGCCTCTCTATGTGGCCAGACTGTAAACATGTCCCACACATGTGTTATCACCTTACTCAGGAGGAGTAGTAGTATGTGTTTTGGGGTATGCATATGCCATGTGAGAGAAATAACCTGTTACAATGACAATTTTGTGTAAAATAAAAATCTTCATTTTGCAAAGAATTGTGGGTAAAAATGACAACATAAAACTCACCATGCCTCTTACTAGACACCTTGGAATGTCTACTTTCCAAAAAGGGGTCATTTGGGGGGTATTTGTAGCTTTCTGGCTTGTTAGTGTGTCAAGAAATGAGTTCACACAGACCAAATAATATACACTAATTTGGGTTATTTTTAAAACAGATATGTAACAGTATAAATTATGGCCAAAATGTATGAAGAGAAATTACTAATTTGCAAAATGTTATAACAAAAACGAAGAAAATTTGTTTTTTTTTTCAGAATGTTCAGTCTTTTTTCATTTATAGCACAAAAAATAAAGAACACAGAAGTGATTAAATACCACCAAAAGAAAGCTATATTTGTATGAAAAAAAGGACAAAAAAATCACATGGGTACAGTGTTGCATGACTGAGTAATTGTGATTCAAAGTGTGAGAGCACTGAAAGCTAAAAATTGGTCTGGGCAGGAGGGGGGTTTAAGTGCCCAGTAAGCAAGTGGTTAAATATTCTGCTGTATCCAGGTTACAGACCTGGACACAATGGGGGAGATTTACTAAAACTGGAGCACTCAGAATCTGGTGCAGCTGTGCATGGAAGCCAATCCCCTTCTAACTTCAGCTTGTCCAATTAGGCGGATTGGTTTCAATGGTGAGCTGCACTGGATTTTGTATGATCCAGTCTTTGTAAAGCCCCCCCCCCCCCTGCTTTTCCTTTATAAAATGATCCCACATAATAAAAAAATAATATCCTACTCATTCTTACAACAAGGGCTAAATCAAATGCATATCCTACACCAGTTTAATAATGTTAAATAAAAGTGTATACAATTGGAGACTATAATAGTGCCCTTGCATATCATCTTCACTGTTGGTCAATTACATAAAATACACGTTTTATTATGGATTTTAAAATGGTATTGGTGTTTCAGAATATACAGCCAGCTTAATGTATTATTAATATATGGATCTTCGCCTACTCAGCTAAATGGATGTACTAACTAACTATCAATCTAATTAAAGAGTACCATAGGCTTACTTGATATTAAAAACAGGTTGTTATCATATATTACATCCTAAATTATTAAAGATGCCCAAAGAAGCTTATTCACATGGACTGTACATAAACATGGCTGGCAGGTTATAAAAATAGTGTAAATATCATTCTACATAGAACAGTATGTTGTTAGCAGTTCAAACTAAATGTTTGTAGACTTTATAGAAAATATCGCACATGCATAACCTCATTAATGTGGCAATGAGAACCTCTTTCAAAATAAGGAAGCGTCTTTTGTATTGTTATTATTGTAATTTTCCACAATTATAGGATGACTATTTTGCATCACATGCATTGAACTTGGTGTCATTAGAATATCTCTGCAAATCAAATTGCTGGTTCATATAAGCAATGACTAATAGCCACTATATATCCTCTTGCAATCAGCAATTACCACATTTTTTCTCAATTCACTAGGTTGTTTGAGCTATTTTAACTATTTTGGCTCGTAACAATTTTCTCTTAAACATGTTCAATTCACATGAAATAAACATCTAACCATTGTAATCCTTTGTTTCTCAAGAATTGTTACTGTATACCGTAAATCATTATTTTATCACAACCTCAAAAGCATCATTTTTCCTACTTTTCTCAATACACCCTTCAATGGAAGTCCCAGCAACCAACTTTAAACTAGCAGTCATTTGCTAAATCTGTAAGACCCCTTTCACACTGCGCCTGTAAAGCGCCTCAAAAATACCTCCCCACCCACCCCAATGTGAAAGCTGGAGTGCTTTCACACTGGGGCGGTGCGCTTGCAGGACGTTACAAAAAGTCCTGCAAGCAGCATCTTTGGGGCGGTGCGGTGAGCGGTGATTCACCGCTCCTCCACCGCCCCTGCCCATTGAAAACAATGGGCAGCGCTTCCGAAGCGGCTGCACACCGCCTCGGTAGCGTGGTGCTCCGGCACGTTTAACCCCGTTTTAACCCCTTGTCATTGGCTACCATGCACAGCTGCACCAGATTTTGCTCTCCAGTTTTAGCAAATCAACTCCACTACATTAAGGAGTGTTAACCCGTGCAACAATTTGTGAATTGGCTTAATGCCCACGCAGAAAATTCATCTCATCTGTGCTATATTGCTTTAGGTTATGTAAAAATGTGCAACAAATGTATTACTTTCATTACTGTGCCTTCTGAGCAATGAATTTGATTGAAAATTGCATTGCAGTGCACTATATTGCCCAAAAGATGTGCAGTTACTTTTTTGTGTTACACGCATTAAGATCCCATTCATTCTGAATAGGCTACCCTAATGCAATGCACAAAAAAGCATGCTTTGGCCAGTACTGGAGGAGCCTAAAGCTTGTCAAATTGACATACAAAGGCTATATGTTCACAATTTTTTTTTTTTGCATGTACTTCAAGCATTCACTTCAAGGAAGCCTGCATTTATTTTTATGTTAACAGGTTATGAGAAACATAAATCAGAAGAGGTCTTGAATTCTAGCTGTATCAGTATCACCGGGGAAGAAACTAATATGTAATATAAATGTTTAATCCAGACATCCAATTACAGCATGCACTGACACAAGTAAATATTGGTGTTGTTAAATAAATCATTTTTACATTATTTAAAGAAACCATGTAATAGGCTGCAGGAAGTGTAAGTTATTGGCCTTTCAAACAAGTCTTCATTTTTCTTTGATAGTGTAAATTGTGAATAGTAAATGAGATGAAGATGATATGGAGAAGCAGCACGAGCACCCTGTCAGCTATACTGCAGTGCTTGTATGCTAACAAGGAGCATGCTGATTAGAAGTGAAGACAGAGAGTTCAACTCATCAGTCTGCTACTTCTCTTTTTGTTTGTGCAATCACCGGCTGGGCGGAACAAGACCAGAAATTGATATTTAAAGCCAAATAAACCTTCAATTTAAATAGGATAAATACATTTCAGGTGCATGAAAACTAAGTGTCCCTATAACCACATCATAAAAAACTATTTATAAATGCTGTATTATATGCTGTTCATACTCACTTAGTCACTGTGAGATTTGTTTTCCCAATTTAGCTAGGGACTTTGCAGCTGTAGTGGCAAATCTGCACATGCTCAGTTTTCAGTGAGTTTCTATGCTGAGCATACCTATTAACTGGTTAACGACTGGCTCGCGTACATTTACTGCTGCAGAGTGGCAGCGTAACCCCAGTTGCTGTCTATAAATGACGATTCGCGCATGCACGGCTAGCACCCCCGCCGCATGCTCCCTGAGTCCGCCGGCAACCTGCGACCAGCTGATACAGCAGAAAAGCGGGGAACCACCAATGTAAACACAGCGGTTCCCCGCTATGTCAGGTGGCATGACAGAGATCTACTGATCCCTGTCCTCGGGATCAGATAGATCTCTCATGCCCCTGGTAACCCAGCCCCACACACTTAAAACACACCTAGGAAACACAGTTAGCCCTTAGATTTCCCCATGCAGGTTAACCCCTCCCCTGCCAGTGACATTTATACAGTAATCAGTGGACATTTTAAAATCCGATCGCTGTATAAATGTCAATGGTCCCAATTAAGTGTAAAAAAAATGTCCAACATGTCTGCCGCAATGTCGCAGTCGCCGCCATTACCAGTAAAAAGAATACGCCATAAATTAAAACTTATTGTTCGTAAACGCGGCAACTTTTGTGTAAACCAATCAATATACGCAGATTGCAATTTTTTTACCACAAATATGTAGAAGAATATATATCGGCCAAAACTGATGAATAAATTTGTTTTTTTTATAATTTTTTTTGGACATGTATTATAGCAAAAAGTAAAAAAATATTGTTTTTTTTTTTTCAAAACTGTCACTCTCTGTTTGTCAGAAGTGATGCAGGGGTGATCGAATACCACAGAAAGAAAGCTCTATTTGTGGAAAAAAAAGAATGTCAATTTCGTTTGGGTACAACGTCGCATGAACGCGCAATTGTCAGTTAAAGCGACGCAGTGCCGAATCGCAAAAAGTGCTCTGGTCCTAAAGTGGGTAATTCTTCCGGGGCTGAAGTGGTTAACAAGATATTACATTAGTCTAATGTAAAGTCATTACATGTAGACTAAAGGAGGTTTCATCTCCCTCTTATTCTAAGATACAGGCTGGAGGGGAGTGACACAGCCTATGACTGGCAGAACTCCTCCCACACCATGTTATTGCCAAAAAAAATAGAGATTTGATTTCAATTATATATTTGTATGTGAATTTAAGACAGAATATTGCTTTGCAGTCGATGAGGGACCAGAGCGGGCACCACATCCAATTAATTATGAAAAAAAAGGGGGATGCTGCTGGTCACATGTTCAAAAAAAACCAAAACAAAAACAGCCTTTGGAATACAGAGTAAAAATCAATATTTAACATCAATAAACTGTTTTAAATTGTCAAAAAAGGGGGATGTAAACAATAGGACTTTTAAGATGCCAAATAGAACAATTCTACTACTATATATAAAATCCAATAAATTTTATTTTTTCACAGTTAAAATGATAAAAACTTTATCACATCTATAGCAATATGAATCATACAACAATGCAGCTACTTATGCTCTACATATTTCGCCCAGATGAGGCTTCTTCAGGAGACTTATAGGTGCTGCATGAAATGGATACTATAAGTGAAAAAACAAGACATATAATATTTCTACAATACATAGTAACATATTACATTACATTACAGTTAATTTTTATTATTGAAATCAGAGAAATGGACCCATTGGATGCTTTAGAATCCAAGATCAAATCGATTAATAATACACGATTACACTTCATATGGATTCCAGACTTGTGAGACATTGTATGACCATAGGGGAAGAGCAAAAAGTCACCTAAAAAGGTATATACCTAATTATAAAAAAAACTTTATTGAAACCATCACTCAAATGAGTGAAGTAGGTATGAACTGTGACAGTGTATGTGACAAGGAGGTGGAAGGTGGATTCTGAGCAGCTTGCTGCTGTTGAAAGACAGACATCTGTCAGGAAAAGTGTTTGCACTGCGTGAGACTACATCCATGGGAGAATTGCATGAGGACATCTGATATCTAATTGGATCCGTAGAAGATTTGTCGGGTGAAGTCCCTTGGTGTGGTGGTCACCGGTTATCCATCTATATATGACGAGGAAACGTGTGTATCAATACCCATGGTTTTAGAGTGGAATGCCTTTCTGACCATGTAATGGAGTTCTGAGGGATTCGTGACATACAATTAACACTTGATTTCCATTTATTTTTGGTAAGAGTACCCTACTTTTCCATATGCTGGAGGATCACTATGCATGCTGGTGGATATTTTAAAACAAAAACCCTAGCTATTAGAATGGACTCATAACCTCTATGGACATTGTTTTATGTCACTCATCACTGCATTTATATGTTGTGGTTATATTTATGGTATAATAATTTATCTATGGATGTTGTTTTATGTTATTCATCCCTGCACTTATATGTTGTGGTTATATTTATGGCATAATAACTTATTTGTGCCTTGATGGGCTGAAGTACCCAATAGGCACTCTTAGCGCTGCGCTTTATTATTTTTATGATTTAATTTACAATTTTGTAAAATTGCTGAGCTGGCTGCTTTTTTTCTTCTTGGTAGCGCAGTGATTTGTTTCATCTTACTGTGACAATGTATTTACCTGCGCTTTAGTAGACTATAGTTGGACCAATTAGTTTGCCTTTGTTTCATTAAGAAAGGGTATAAAACACAGTGGAAAGAATAAAAACAATGGAAACAGAAGGGGGAAGGGCCGATGGAACTATATATTAGGCCAGATGAAAAACCAGCAGAATGATCTTATGCTGAAAAAGGCTTATTCAACCCCTTTCCTTCTTTCCAAGATTTCCCCAGAATGTCTAAAGAAAAATGCAAACAATATAATTAATGATGTTATTGTCTCAATGATGTAGTGATAATACATCAAAGAGATAAGGCATGAAAAGTGGGTTAACGGTGTCATCTTCTCAAACAAACTGACTGCCCACTCCAAAAGAGACTCCAAATAGTAGCCCACATTTGCAATGCCTAAATTAACAAAAGATGAGCATTGATTCTGGTTCTCACCTGGCAGCAAACAGATGCTTGAATCCAATGGAGAGGGAGAGCAGAGACACGACCTGTCTCTCTCTCTCTCAATACCTCTGACAGAGAATGGCGGCTGCATGCTGCTTTTGCTTCCTCCCCGTCCCACTGGCGTCTGATGTCACCAGCGGGGCGCGGACAGGAAATAGGAGCTAGTGCGCATGCGCTGGCCACAACTGGTAGAAGTGATGTGGCACGATGATGCACCCAACTCACAGGCCATGATGGAAGATCCTAGTCCTTAGTCCTTACACTGAGGCGGGAAAGCAAAAATGCTCACCTACCATGTAGAGTGGACGGATCTAGTGCCAATATTGACAATGGGAACTCAGAAGGGAATATTCCCATTCGTTAGTTGAAAAATAATGGCTAGATGGCAAATTCACATTAGGCTTACCCTACAAGGCCTCACATGAGAAAAGGTGATCGGTCATACATCTAAACAAGTAAGTGCTCCGGGCGTCCATATGGCCAATTAACCCCTTCAAGTCTGGAAGAAAAATACATTTATAATGGTGAAAAAATGGGGAGGATAGAAAAATATCCAATTATTACACCTTATTCAAAAACGTTATCGATTAAGTATCCAATCCGGTAGTGGTCCATTGAGCTGACTCCAAGTACATAGCTGAACATAAACTGGCAGATCAAAAAATATAAAAAGCAGCAAATATCACTTTGAGTATACATCAAGTGGTGCCTGTAGGGGGGGAAGAAAAAATACTATGTTGGAAAGATTTATTTTAAGTACCTTATCATTGTCAGCCCCTCTCATTGTGTGTGGAACATATTCCAATGCCAAAAAAATGCATTTTGGAACAATCAAACCCGTGGAACAAGCCCATGCATCTACTGATAGGTGTTTACGTCTTTTTTTTGGACACAAGGGAAACATGATCCCGGATTCAATGTTTTCCCACATAATAGGCCCTACAGTTGCAAAACATGATGTATACTATGCCTATTGATTGACAGTCAGCTCTGAATTGTGGCTTGAAGATTCGTCCATTGGGTATTGTTGTATATTGAGCTTGAAGGATACATTTGCAAAAATTACACTTATTGCACGGAAAGGTTCCATTAGGTCACTTTCATATTCCTGTATTTAGTGAATGATGGCTATGGACCAACTTGTCCTTTCAAGATCTAGATCTTCTATATGTGATCTCTGTGTGTGTTTAGATATAGCGTTATCAGCCATCAGCAGGTACCAGTATTTTTTCATGATTTGGCCGACCTGTTTGTGTTGTCCTGAGAACCGGGTGATCATTCTCACCCTGCTCTCTGACTCATGATTTTTCTTTCTATGGATAAGTGATACTCTATATTGATTTGTTGCTCTAAAATAAGCCTTTTTAAGACATTTATTGCTATAGCCTCTTTGTTGTAAACATTTTTGGAGTGCCTTTGCTTCCCTTTCAAAGTCTGTGTCTCTACTGCAATTCCTTTTTATCCTAAGGTATTGGCTATATGGAATGCTCATCACTAGCGGTGTGGGATGAGAACTGCTGGTGTGTAGAATAAAATTCCCAGTGGAGGGTTTGCGATACAATGTGGAACCCAGGGTACCATCTTGGTTTATAAGTATCTGGACATCCAAGAAGTTCATAGCTCAATATTTGTTGGTGACATTTCATGGTAATTTTAAGGTTCATAAATTCATTGTTTTGAGACTTTCAAAGAATAGCAAATAAATCTGCGCCATACTAATACCTTGCTGAAAAACATTTGCATTTCCTCCTTGAAGAAGAAGTCACGCTCCCACCCCCCCAGGTACAGGTTGGCGTATGATGGGGCACACTTGGTCCCCATTGCCACCCCCTACACCTGGAGGTAGTGGGAGCAACCGAAGAGAAAGACATTGTTGTTCAGAATGAAATGCAACAAGTCTAAAACAAATTTATTATAGGGCCCAGAGGTACGTTCACATTCAGATATGAATTGCCCCCACAACTTCGACCCCAATTCATGGGGGGATGGAGTTGTAAAGGGCCTCCACATCAATGGCCACCAGCCATGACTCCTTAGGTATATGCATTCCATCAAGGGTCTTAAGGAGATCCCTAGTATCTTGAATATATGATTTTAATCCTACTACATGGGGACGAAGGTAGTCATCCACTAACTGACTAGCTGTTTCTGTGAGGCAACCTTTCCCAGAGACTATGGTTTGTCTGGGGGTGTCTCAGGTTTTTGTGAATCTTTGGCAGTGCATACAGCATTGGTGTCAGTTAGTGGATGACTACCTTCATCCCCATGTGGTAGCATTAACATCATATATTCAAGATACAATGGATCTCCTTAGGACCTGTTGGGAAAAGCACTCAGCCCGGGTGTTTGGTGCTCTCCTTGCTGTTTTCCGCGGTGGTGCACGTGCCTGCACCGGAAACGGCACCAAATGGCTCTATTTGAATCTGCTGGACCCAGCAGCAAGTGCTGTCTGTTCTACAGCATCTGTGGCCTGTGAGCCTCAGCTCAACCTTCTGTTCCTGTTCAGGTTCTCACGCCCTACTGTGCTCCCAACCTACCAGTGACCACCACCACACTACTAGGTCTACCAGTACGTCTAGTCTCCCTACCAGCACGTCCCACCCAGCCGTTGCCCGTCCGACACGCCATGTCTACCCAGTCCGTCTTCTCACCAGTTCAGGTTTGTTCCAAGCAATAGTCCGACCGTCGTCTTCATGTCCTCATAGTCTGTTAGCCTACCAGCTCCTTTCGGCCCCAGCCACGTCCGTCGTCTAGTCCAGTCCGGTCCAGTTGTCCTTTGTCTATCGTCGTGTCCTTGTCTTCCAACTCGACTCCGAGTGTCCGGTGTCTACGACATCTTGTC
>BLSH010390804.1:59607-70962 GCA_018402905.1 Glandirana rugosa | reverse complement strand
CCCACTTCCAGCACACATTTCTTTTTCCCCTGTAAGATCCATTCTCCAAGACACACAGGTTGGTCTTTCTTCTGTAAGATCCCACCCTTTTAATGTTACAGATTGTTATTTCCCCTGTAAGATCCCATCCCCTCGAACACACATTGGTCTTTCCACTGTAAGATCCCACCCCCAGAAAATACAGATTGGTCTTTACCCTCTCCCACCACTAGCATGTACGCTTTCCTCTTTTCTCTATCAGATTTTCCACAATCTTCAGCAATGGGAGTGTAGCCAATGCCCCCTTGGGGGTTGCAGAATGTTGTGGTTCACCTGATCACATTGCCCTCAGTCACACTTCTTCCTAACGTCCGGAGTCACAGAACAGGCTTGTACTTTGTTTTTTGTTTTTTTAATTAGGGGATTGAACTTGGATGGGGTAGGGATGAATATGGGATACGCAAAGATCAACAGTTCTTAATTGGGACCTCTATATACAACACTGTATATACACTTCTCCTTCTTCACTCCAGCACTGACGCTTGCTGAACGTTTCACTCCTTGTTCCTCACTCCTGTACTATCACTTTCTGCACAGTACTCCTTGTTCCTCTCTCCTGCACAATCACTTAGTTCCGGCCTAGCTAGCACATGGTGAGGCCTGCTATAGTTGAAGCAGGACCTCTGCACCGCCCATTACAGACAGGGACCGCTGGCCCCCAAAGTGTAACAAAGTGCATATGTGCTAGCTAGTACGATGGACTACAACTCCTAACCCATCCTCTTCCAGGTTCTGCAGGTGCTTCCAGCTGCAACGGCCTCCTCCACTGCCAACATAACACCACAGTCCCACACTGGCTTCTGCACCCTTCCCAGACTGTCTCTCACCCCAATCTGCTCCGGCATGCCACCTCCAGTTCTCCAGGGAGTGTGCCGCTCACCGACTCCTGACACTTGTGGTACCTTCACTGAAGATCTCTCCAATAATGCTCTCTCCCGCTGTCCTTTCCGCTCTGCCTTGTGTCTTCACTCCAGGATCTCACTCCTCCCAGCTGCACCCGAGCAATCCAGGCCCGAGGTCACCCGCCCCCCCCCAGACTGGGAGCTCCCCCCAGGCCACGGCAGCCTCCACACTATCTCATCTTCAGACTTCCACCCGAATTCTCCTCTCAGGCTGGGCTGACCCTGGGTATTTGAGGAGGCCTGCTCCCTGCCAATCCAGGTAGGGGATTGGTAAGGGCTCCCCAGAAGACCCCAGGTGGCTATACCTCCCTTCCCAACTCTCTTTCTAGAAAGCACCATAAGTGTGAGGTCCTGATGACAACACCTATGAATCACCCAGCCCTACCCTGAGCCACTCCCAGCCCAGAATCAAAACAATCAGGCCTGCTCTCAGTCAGGCCTGACTAAATTTGCCTCACCTACACAAAAAATCTCACACTAATGCACCTACCTAAAGTAGAGGGCGCTACAGGAGTAAAGCACAGTTCAGTAGCAGTCTTCCCACCCCCCACCCCCATGTGCAGAAGTAGGTTTCCTATACTTTTTTAATAACTGTATAGCTTTTGTGGTCTACAATTGTGCTTGTGCATGTAGGAAACATTGGCCTCTCCCTTGTATCCTGCCCCCAGCGCACACGCATCACTCAGCAGGGAGATGCCCCTGCAGTACAAAGAGCCCTCTAGCCAGTTTTACACAAGCAGAGTATAAGCATTAACCCCTCAGTGACCCATCTGCTGTATATGTGCATTAACCTCCCAGTGACCAGTCTGCTGTATTTGTGCTCTAACCCCCGAGTGGCCAGTCTGCAGTGTATATGCACATTGTCTTAGAATATATATGGGGGGACCTATATAAGCAATGCATTTTAAGCATGCCAACTCAAATACATCATTTTTATTAAAACTCTATATCACTTTTATTATTCACTTTTAGGTCTCATGTATAATGCACGTTTTTACAGCTGCTGTTTTCGTCTTCAGGCTTTTTTGAAAAAAAACCCACAACTAGTGAGTTTGAAGAGGAGTTTGTCAGCTGTAAAAACTCTAAACAAAAACCACTGAAAAATGCTAAAAAATGCAGCTATTCGGCATGTATGAGTGTTTTTGAACCATAAGCTTTTGTGGGGGTATAGCTTTGCTAAAAAAAATGCAAACACTGCAAAACGCTAATGCAGAAATGCTGGAAAACACAGCAAAACTTGTGTATTTAATGCAGCATTCTACAGCTAAATCTACTGGCGTTTTTATAATGTCCAGTATGTCCAGTATGCACGAGGCCTAAAACATGCTTGTATAAAAGCACAGGTTAAAATATTTTTATGTCATAACAAGATTTACTACTATAGCCTTATATTCCCATAACATGAAGTATGATCACAGCAAAAGTTTTCTGCATGCTTGTGTGGGAATAGTCCAACGCATTTCAAAATATATTCTTCATCATGGGTTATAGATTGTTAGATAGTTATTAATTGGAAGGAAGATAGACACCCCACATGGACCCAAGAAGTGTGTGATGATGGATGGATCACTCTATATGTGAAAGCGTTGAGATTTGTCACATAGGAAGATGTTCTCAGACCCCCTCTTTATATGCATTAACCTCTCAGTGATCTAATTCAAGAGTATATTTCTCAATCCCTTAGCGATGAGTATTCCATGGGTGTGCATTAATGTCGGTATCCAGCCGCCATCATATAGGCTTAACCTCGCAATGCCCATTCCCCAGCTCAGATGTGTGTTATTCTTATTCTTTTTATTGCTGCCTGTGTCCCTGTGGGAGATGTTCCCTTACCCAGGGCAATTAAAAAAATAAAATAAAATGGGCTCCGGGAAGGGTACATAATAAAATAAAGCTACTCAAACTGCAATGCTCACCTTTTCTCTGGATCTATCAGTCACAGCACTTTTTTTCACGATACAATGTCCTCAGTCTTTGGGTTGATTGATGCCCAGCAGCTGGCAGAGCCTGTGGTATGGCTTGATGTACAGCACACTAGACATCGCAACTATAAAAAAAAACAGTAATCTTCATCATCATAATTTCATTTGTTTTAAACGTTTTATATATGTGATGCAATAAAATTTTTTTTTTTTTAATTATTTGCATCAGAGATAGTTTATGGGTCCACTTGATCCTCAGGGTCCATCATGATCCCTTGTAGGGTTCCATGGACTGTTCCAGTGTACATGCTAAATAGTAGTTGCTGAGGATGAATTTGTCCCTCATAATGCTAAGGGTATATCAAATTAAACCTCATATTTTTCTCACCAGAAACCTGAAGTAATTTTTGAAAGTAGATGGAACTCAAAAGGGTGAAGGTCACATAAAGCCTCAGTCCTGTTTACATGATACTTCCTCCGTTACCCAAACAATGCAGCCAAAATCCTCTATCTGCTGAGAATATCTGTACTGAGAACCTGCCAACGGATATATCTGCTTTACATCTGCACTGTATGTCAGGGCTAAAAGGAGGAAACCAGTTTGTAATGACACCTTCAATACTTTCCCATCAGCATGCTCAAGTCACAAGACGATTCTTAGGACAGACACTACTCAAGTCAATGTAAGTGGTCCTGCAATGTATGGAAAATATTTTTTATGAGGGTATGACTAATGACTATTTCATCTCACAAGTTAATGTTACTGCTTAATATAATGGTGTTAAAGCAGATCATATCCAATACTGGATTCACACTCTTGCGCTTCGGTAATGTGTTTTCCATGTTGCTCTGCAGTGCCATTCATTCTTAAAGGTACCTCAGCCCACCTTGCCAACAAATGTGTGTTGCAGTGCACCACAACACATGGTAATGCACCACTATGTGTTGAGGTAAGATACATTACATAAAATAGTACATGCACTTTTTTGTTACAATAGAGCTCTTTCACACTGCTGTATTTGAGTGTGTCCATTAGCCAGCCCGTTCAAATAAATAGTCTGCTTTTACACAACACACATAAACATGCAAAATAATGCACATTAACATGCATAGGTTAATGCATCGCAACAGTGTGAATCCAGCTGAAAAGTAAAAGATGCACATCCACAAAAGGGCAAAAATTTGTGAAAAAATCTTACATTCTAAGGATAAAATCACTTGGCGCTCTGCACTACCTGGCCACATGCTGCCTAAGCTTTTTACATGTATCTAAAGCCTCGTACACAAGATGCAAATTTTGCACGACAAAACATCCATTTTTGTTGGATGCTTGTCTCATGTCAAAAGTGAAGAGCGTACTAACGATGCAAACATTTTCGTAAGACCAAATTCAACATCAGAAGTCACGTAATGTGTTGAATAGTTTTGTATGTATTTTTTAGTTTCTGAGCATGTGTAGTCATGATCGTACGATTTTAGTCTGCACAACCAGCTTTTGTCTTACGAAAAATCAAAATCGGTTGTCGAAAAGGAGCATACCAACGGTAAGAATTTTGTATGATCGGCTGTCGAACGAAAATTGCCATCCGAAATTTGCATCTTTAGTGGATGACATTGAGCAGATTTTCCCCCTATGTAACCTGTCCAGTTCTTGATGGGCTGGACAGATTAAAAAAAGGAAGTCTGATGACATCAATTTCTCAAGTTTCATCTAAACCATAGGTGCTCAACCATTTGAAGAGCTAGGGCCACTTAAGTGACTTGATAACTGGTTGAGGGCCACAATGAGTGGAGCGTGCAGATGGCAGGTCCGTGTCTACTCTACATATGTAGAGCGGACATGGACACAGCTCTATGGGCACTCCGATCCAACCAGGCGGAAGGGGACAGATCCCCTTCTGCTTTTTTTTTTAGCGGAGCGGAGGTAGGCTGGTATAAATATACACAAGTCTGTTTACATCTGCTGCTCCATAGAGGTGAATGAAGGGTTCAATTGGGTCCACTTGAAAATTGGACAGACGGACCCGATCAGTCTGATAGTGTGAAAGGGACCTAAGGCTGCTTTCACAATGATGCTCTGTGGGTGCAGAACAGTGCACCTGTATAAGAGATATGCCCATACTGTATATACACTGTGATTTTAGTAATGAACTGACCTGAAATAATAATCTTCCATTCAGCTGTTGCTGTCCCAGATGGAGTGCAATTGGTATCACTCCAGATGTGACAAGAGCTGGCACTATACTGGAAGCATCTGCTAATGCGGTTCGGCTCATTACGCAGCTGCGCTTCCTCTAGCGTTGCTTCCTTTCACAACACTGATGCTCTAGAATGGCAAGTTGGCAACCTGCCATCCCAGAAGGAGAGTAGGAGGTCATGGGCCACATCAGAGGGCTCTGCATGCCACTGGTTGGACACCCCTGATCTAAACTAACCGTCTTTGGTCCTTGGAAATCTCACCTTATCCGTCTATATATATTCCCAGGCCCTGGGAGTCATCTCCACTGCAGGCAGTTCTTCAGCAGACTAAACTTCCACCCAACAGTGTTCTCCTAGTCCTGCCTTTGACACAATTTGGCAGAGCTTGTATCCTCCTCTCTTCTCTCAGCTAAGTACACATTTATAAGCTGTTACAGCAACATTTTTTTGTTTTATTTTTGGGATAAACGTTGTAGGCCCCTTTCACACGATTGTCCTGCTCGGATACGCCTGTCTGTTTTTTAGGCAGATCCGAGTGGGCTGTCCATTCACTTCTATGGGCAGGTGAATGTCATCGGAAATGTGTCCGTTGACACCCGTCTCCCATCCGATCCTACAAGATCCACTCAAAATAGAAGTATGGGTGATGCTTTTGCCTTCCATCCAGCGGATCAGATGGGATCGGATAAAAATGGACATGCAGTCCATTTTCATCCGATCTGCTGATAGAAAACAGCAGGGCTCTGACAGGTCCATCTCTGCACAGTGAGCAAAGACAGACCTGTCATCCGCCGGCTCAGCAGGGATCAATGGAGCGATCTCCCACTGAGCTGGTGGAGTCCGCTGAGCGGATCCACTCCGTGTGAAAGGGGCCTTACTTAAATAAATAAAAGCTGATAATTGTAACCCCAGTCAGTGGTAAATGTTTTTTCTCAACCCTCTAACTGCTACAGCTGCAGGACAGCGTGTTCTGTTAAAACCCAATAGACTTACTGGCTGGATGACCAGGTAAACAGAAAAGAAAGAAAACCTAAAATAGAAAACGAATGCAGACATCAGATCTAAAAATTGGTAAACTGCAATACAATCATTATTTGTTTTTCGGTTTAATACAGCTTTGGTTAAAGTTTTTTTTCTTTTTTAATCACTTGCTGACCAGCTGCTGTCGTTATAAGGCGGCAGGTCAGCTCTCCTGCGCTAATCGCCGTGGCTGTACAGCGGTCTGTGCATGAACAATTGTGGGTGTAAGCGAGTCGCCGGTGACCCGAGAGTGTCTTGCACAGAGGCTGAACGGGGATCTGCCTATGTAGACAAGGCAGATCCCCATTCTGACAGATGACATGGCAAAGATCTACTGTTCTCGGGAGCAGTGATCTCTGTCATGTTCCTGCCTGCCCATCCCCCTACAATTAGGACAAGCTGAGGGAACACACTTAACCCCTTGATCGCCCCCTAGAGTTAACCCCTTCCCTGTCAGTGTCATTTATACATTGATAGCACTGATCAAAGTAATAATGTCACTGGTCCCCAAAAAGTGTCATTTGGGGTCAGATTTGTCTTCCGCAATGCCGCAGCCCTGATAAAAATCGCAGATCACCGCCATTACCAGTAAAAACAATAAAAAAAGATAAAAGTCCCTAAATCTGTACATTTTGTTTGGGTACAACATCATACATCTGCGCAATTGTCAGTTAAAGCGACGTAGTGCCGTATCGCAAAAAAATGGCTTGGTCAGGAAAGGGGCAAATCCTTCCAGGGCTGAAGTGGTTAATGTTGTTTTTTTCCAAAGCATAACCTTAACCACTTAAGGATCCCCCCACGGCAGGGCGGCCCTTAAGAGCAAAATCACGTAGTTGTAAATGATTCTCGTGCATGGTCTTGGGGCACGCGCCTGCTCCGCCAGAGTTGTGCTCCCTGTAATTGGTCACAGCGGGAGCCACCCGCGATCACTCACTGTAGAGACAGAAGGATGGTCTGTCTATGTAAACAAGGCAGATCGTTCTTCTGTCAGATAGGAAGAGAGACATCTGTGATTCCTGTTAATTCGGAACACGGATGTCTCTCTACCTTGAGTGCATCCGTCTCCCACACAGTAAGAAAACACTACCAGGGAACACAGTTAACCCTTTGATTGCCCCTGATGTTAAACCCTTCCCTGCCAGTGTCAATTATACAGTGTCAGTGTACTTCTTTAGCACTGATCACTGTATTAGTGTCACTGGTCCTCAAAAAGTGTCACGAAGTGTCAGATTTGTCCACTGCAATGTCGCAGTCCCCATGAAAATCGCTGATCGCTGCCATTACTAGTAAAAACATTTAAAAAAAATATAAAGTCCCTAAAGCTATCTCATAGTTTGTAGACGCTATAACTTTATAAACCAACCAATGGTATAAACCAACCAATATAATTTTTTGGGATTTTTTTTTACCAAAAATATGTAGCAGAATACCAATTTGCCTTAATTGATGAAGAAATTTGATTTTTTACATTTTTTTATTGAGAATGTTTATAGCAGAAAGTAATTTTTTTTTTTTCAAAATTGTCTGTCTTTTTTTGTTTATAACAAAAAAATAAAAACCACAGAGGGGATCAAATGCCACCAAAGGAAAGCTCTATTTGTGGGAAAAAAAGGACATCGATTTTATTTGGGTGCAACGTTGCACAACCACGCAATTGTCAGTTAAAGCAACGCAGTGGTATCAAAAGTAAATAAAAAAATAGACAAAATAGAGATAAATAAAGAAGGGGAAGAAGACATTAAGAAGAGCAAATGAAGGTTAAAGTGTATCTCAAGGCAAAACCTTTTGTGTGTTATGTATATACTATAGAAGGTTTAGAGCCTCTGACAAGTTTTATTGTTGTCTCTCTATTGGATAGATTCACCCTTTTTGGGGAGAGCCACCCCTCAATTTGTACTGGTGATCACTGTCATTAAAAAAGAAAATGGAAATTCCAAAGTTTTAGAGTTGTCCCCAGAACAGAGGTGGGGGAAAATTTTCCAGTGGAGACACCTGTTCCATGGACAGCTGTCTAAGAAGGGTTTTCACTCACTTTGGCAGATTCCCTTTAACTTACTGTTGCAACTGTAGGTCAAAATGTGAATGGAAATTTCCCAACATATAAATGGAGATGGGTTTTAACGCTGAAGGGACAAATCTGTTCGGATTCAATTTTCTGAGGATACAGTGAATTCTGCTTGAAATTCGCCAAATCCGAGCAGTGATTGCCATTGAAGTCTATAGGAGGTGAATCTTGTTAGTAAGTTCTGCCCATTTTTAGGTCTAAGGACTCTTTCACACATGCGTCTGCCTGTCTGTTTTTCAGGTGGACCTGAATGGACGCTCCATGTACCTCTATGGAGCAACAGATGTCTGCGGTGACATGTCCGCTGACATCCAATCTGCTAAAGACGGATGGAAACCCTATTTTCCATCTGTCTGGTGGATCAGATGAAACCAGACAGACGGATCCATTTTCATCCGATCCCCCATAGAGGAAAGCAGGGCTCTGACAGGTCCGTCTCTGCACAGTGAGCGGAGATGGACCTGTCATCCGCCGGCTCAGCGGAGATCAACAGATCGATCCCCCGCTGAGCAAGCAGAGCACGTGAAGACGGATGTGCATGTGTGAAAGAGCATTAATAGTTGCATTACTTAAAAAAAGAACAGAGAACTGGTCACTGCCATGGGAGGCATTCTCCAAAGCAAAAAAATACATTTCATGCAGCACCAAGGGTAACATTGAAAATATACAAATCCATTAAATAACATTAATATAACATGGGGTGCTCGCTTAAAAAAAATAAGATTATAAAGTCTAATTTGCATATTGATCAGTCCATATAAACACATTCCTAATCCTTCAAGTATAAATTGTAAGGTGGCAATCAATATGGATAGATGTAAGGAGTTTCCAAGAAAGAGCCTTCCCTGAGGGGTTCTGTGTGGTGCGCAGCTCCAGGGAGAAGGATATTGTGGGCAGTGAAGGAGCATCCTATTAGGAAGATCATGGGTATTCAATTCCAGTGACACCATTCCGGAATCATTTTGAACAAGCTTGTCTGTCCTTCCTTGGTGAGAGCCCACATCGAGGGGTAAGAGGCAGTGTGAATTGGTGCTGGTGACATCTCTTTCTTGGACACTCCTTACATCTATCCATATTGATTGCCACCTTCCAATTTATGCTTGAAGCAGGATTGGGAATGTTTTTATATAGATGGATCAATTATATGCAAATTGGACTTTATAATCTGTCTTTTTAAGCGCTACCCCACATGTTATATTATTGTGTTTTATGTTGTTATTCCAACATTTATGTGTCAGCAGCTTTTGTACTTGTGACATTTAACCTTACACAGTCTCATATTGTATATTACCATTAACATACTTAGAGGATTCCTTAAAGCCATAGTGCCAGAGAACAGTATGAGCTCCATGGACAGTCTTAGGAACAGCATATACTGGCAGCACAATTTGGCTGTGAAATTGATTTTTTTCTATGGCAAGTATCTTGATTTATATACACCAGCAGTTGAATCAAGCTCTTTTGGTAGTTTTAGAAGCTACACGTGACTTTATGTCAAATGTTGATATAATTTAGGCAGTAGTTCTCCGGGGCTGTCTCTGTTCTTGCTGATGCAAAACTGTCCAGCCATTGGACAATTTCTATCAAGCTATTATTAAGAATCAAGAGTCTTCAGATGGCACAGCAACATATGAGTCAACTGCAGGTCATTTTTTTAACTGCTTGCCTACTGGGCACTTTTACCCCTTTCCTGCCAAGCCAATTTTCAGCTTTCAGCGATTTGTATCACTTTGTTTCAAACACAAATAGAGCTTTCTTTTGGTGGTATTTAATCACCACTGGGTTTTTTAGCAAAAAAAGACCAACAATTTTGAAAAAAAAAGTTTTTCTTTGTTTCTGTTATAAAAGTTTGCAAACAGGTAATTGTTCTCCTTCACTGATGAGCACTGATGAGGCTGCACTGATGGGCACTGATAAGCGGCACCAATGGGCAATGATAGGCAGCACTGATAGGCAGCACTTATGAGGCGGCACTGATGAGGAGGCAATGATGAGGCTGCACTGATACGCAGCTGATAGGTAACACTGATGAGGAGGCACTGGTGGACACCGATGAGGAGGCACTGATGAGGCTGCACTGATAGACAGCACTGATGGCCACTGATAGGCTGCACTGATGGGCACTGATAGGTGACACTGATGAGCACTAATAGGCAGGCCTGAAGGGCACTGATAGGCAGCACCGATGGGCAGCACTGATGGGCACTGATAGGCAGCACTAATGGACACTGATTGGCAGCACTGATTGACACTGATAGGCAGCATTGATGGGCACTGTTGGGGCTGTGCTGATAATCAGGACACTGATGATCAGTGCCCTTGTTATCAGTGTAGATGTCCCCTTTCCCTTTCACACTTGCCAGTTACCAGCTCTCCTTTTCTCCCTAATGGAATGGAATGCCAATAACTGGCATGTGTGTTTAGTGATTGGACACAGCTGATCATGTAGTAAAGGGCTGCTGTAATTGGCCCTTTACCCCAGGTGTGTGCCGCAGCGTGGTTCTGGGTGGGTGCCAATAGACACCCTCACAGAATTGGATGACTGCGCTGTAGCTGTCATTCGGCTATAGCATGGTTGACAAGTGGTTAATGAGGTTGAATTGGTCAAAATGCACTACAGAAATAGAGTAGAAGCAGGTGGTTTACTACATGATTTAAGTGGCCAAAGTTGACACAGCAGAGTAAAATTGCCCACCAGCAGGGCAATTTTAAAAAGCAAGCTTAGGCCCAAATTCACTAGTGACAAAGAACCAGAATTTAGATACTGCAGAGGATATCGTAATTCAAAGTTGGCCATTGGTAGCCCAGTTTTAATCAAGGATAATAGGTCTAACTTGTGTATGCTCAACTTTTGTTTTATTTAAGGGGATGGGGCACACTGTTCTTGTTATATTTTTATTTAAAATTTGCAGTTGTGTGTTGTGCACAAAAGATATCTCCAGAACAGTGATTACTGCACTTTGAGCACCTCAAACTTTAAAAAGGTTTTATCAACATAAAAAGACAGAAAAATAAAAGGTACTGCTGATTCAGGTAAGTGAAAAGGGTTTAGAAAGGGTTGTCGTGTTACAATACGTAATTTTTTATCATTTCATAACTTGGTTATCATTGCTCTGTGTCTTTAAGGTGTTACTAAACCCAATAGCATGAAAATAGTTCATCTGTGCCCCCCACAGTGTGCAATACTTTACTATTTTTTAATGCATAA
>BLSH010390804.1:49375-59597 GCA_018402905.1 Glandirana rugosa | reverse complement strand
GGCAATTTTAAAAAGCAAGCTTAGGCCCAAATTCACTAGTGACAAAGAACCAGAATTTAGATACTGCAGAGGATATCGTAATTCAAAGTTGGCCATTGGTAGCCCAGTTTTAATCAAGGATAATAGGTCTAACTTGTGTATGCTCAACTTTTGTTTTATTTAAGGGGATGGGGCACACTGTTCTTGTTATATTTTTATTTAAAATTTGCAGTTGTGTGTTGTGCACAAAAGATATCTCCAGAACAGTGATTACTGCACTTTGAGCACCTCAAACTTTAAAAAGGTTTTATCAACATAAAAAGACAGAAAAATAAAAGGTACTGCTGATTCAGGTAAGTGAAAAGGGTTTAGAAAGGGTTGTCGTGTTACAATACGTAATTTTTTATCATTTCATAACTTGGTTATCATTGCTCTGTGTCTTTAAGGTGTTACTAAACCCAATAGCATGAAAATAGTTCATCTGTGCCCCCCCCCCCCCACAGTGTGCACAGCTTATACATGTTTTTACATTAAGATACTGCCACTATATACCTTTTTGGCTGATCTGTATGCCACGGTCACCTATAGCCTATAGCCTGTATACATGCCCACATGCGTGATGTCAATGTCGTGTGATCTGGCTAGCTCTGAGAACAAGGAAATGTTCTCTCCAGCAATAGAGACTAAACTGAGCATGTGCAAGAGGACTACCTCACTGTATTATATATCCTTGCCAAGAGAGATAGTGCAGGAGGGAAGGATCTGTCCATATCGGATCAAAGAGCCTTTTTACACAATGTAGATGATTAACCCTTTAAGATCCACAGTGAGTATAACAAGCAAGCTATTCTGCACATACAGACAGATTTTACTGATTTAATAACACTTTAAGGTGTTTTCGGTTGTCTAAGCTGAGCTCTTTCTCTCACTGTACTTCTGTATACTCCTCCCCCCTCCTTCTCTCTGGTATCATTCCACTGTTTCCTGTCCTGGTGTATACATCTTTCCATGTGGCTTACAACATCAATGTTTTTCTACCTATGAGTATCCTTCATTAAACAGAACATTCAGTAGGCTTTCATTGTCTGTCTCCTCAACATGTAAGTTTATTCATCCAGTTAAGCTGTCTGAATTGATGCAAGGGATGAATAGATCACCGGGTCCTATAAGCCCTATGTGTTGCTGCTGGAGATAAGCTTATGGCCTTGTAGTTGAGTCAAAATAAGGCTATAAAGAAAAAGTGTTTAGTAGGAAGGAGGGAAAGGTTCACAATTTAGCCCTTGAGATGAGCCAGCAGCTACAGTTTATGAAAGAATATAAAGTGCAGCGCTTAATAACTTATTATGACATAACCGTGAGTATCACGTTAATGTAAAAAAGAGAAAAATTTGGACATAAATGTGTTCAATCTCAATTAGTGAACATGAAAAAATATTATAATGTAAATGTGTGCAATCCCAATTATGGAACATACAGTGTCTAAATATCATAAATGAATATCATATAAATAAAGTGTCCAGTGCAAAAAAACTGTCAGTATCTCAAGTGCCAACAGTTTAAAGTGTCCAGTGCATATAACAGTCACTAACATCTAGAGTGCCAAAAAGTGAAAGTGTCCAGTGTGCCATTTAGTAGATACTAGAACTGTGAAAATCTGGTGATCGCTGTGAAGGGTAACACCACCACTGTATATGGTAATACGCTTACCAGAATTATAAAGGTTATGCCCCTGTATCACTCCCCAGGCAAGGGTCTCTTCCACTAAGATAGCCTGTGATCTTATTAGAGGCACACCGACCAGACCTCACTGCACGTGGATATCTCCCCAAGACTTTATCTCATCATCTCATCAAATAAAAAAATCCCAAGAATCTTGCAAGCAAAAGAAGCTACGCATAGTGTAAAACCCTATGGATAGCATTTATTTAAAAAGGTAGAAAACGTACATCACAGAAGAATTCATGAGCTCAAAACAAATAGACCACGTAATGGCCTGGGTACAGCGTAAACCCGACTAGTTTTGTCTCCTAAGACGTCTTCTGGGGTAAGAGAAGAAACTAGTCTGATTTTCACAGTCCTAGTATCTACTAAGTGGCACACTGAACACTTTAACTTTTTGGCACTCTGGATGTTACTGACTGTTATATGCACTGGACACTTTAAACTGTTGGCACTTCAGATAACGGCAGTTTTTTGCACTGAACACTTTATTTATATGATATTCATTTATGATATTTAGACACTGTATGTTCCATAAATGGGATTGCACACATTTACGTTATAATATTTGTTCATGTTTAGAGTTGATCGAACCTCTGGAAGTTCGGGTTCTGCAGGTTCGGCTGAACTTCCGGACAAAGTCCGGGTTCGGGACCGGACTTGACCCGAACTTTGTCCCGGACCCCAAACCCCATTGAAATCAATGGGGACCCAAACTTTTAGGCACAAAAATGGCTGTAACAAAGTCCTGGCAAGTCCTAGAGGTCTGCAAAAGGAAGAAAAATGGGGGTAAGAGTCGGACAAGTGCCCTACAAAGAAATGGGGATAGGGAAATAACTTAAAATAATTTTTAAGCTAAAATCACATAAAAAAAAATCAAAAATGGAGGTGGATGTGGAGTTGGAGGTTGAGGAGGCGGTGAAAGTGGCTGTGGAGGAGGAGGAGGTAGCCAACACTGTTTTTTTTATTTTTGTGCAAGAAATGATGATTTAAAATCATCTCCAAGTTCTATAGGGAAAGTTTCATCCAGCCGCATAGAGAGCCATATTATTGTTCTAAAATCATCTCCAAGTTCTATAAGGAAAGTTTCTTCCAGCCGCATAGAGAGCCATATTATTGTTCTAAAATCATTGACTCTACCTAGTCCAGTCAGATCGTTCTGTGCAGCAGGTTGAGGTCTGCAATCTGTCCCTCAAAGCAGCAGTACTAGTATCTCTACCTAGTCCACAATCAGATTGTTCAGTAATGCAGGATGAGATGTTCTATAATATCTGCAATCTGTCCCTCACAAAGCCAGCAGCATCCTCTCCCTAAACTATCCTGAGAGCATATGACATTCAGCACGGTGACTCCAGCCCCATACAGAGGCTGTGTCACATGATGCACTGGCCAATCACAGCCATGCCATTAGTAGGCATGGCTGTGATGGCTTCTAAGGGCAAACCAGTGAAACGCTTGTTGATTGGCTGCCCTTGGCAGCTATTCAACACGTGGAATCAAATACCAGAACCCCGAACTCGAACCCAGACTTTTTTTAATTGTTTACAGTCTGGGTTCGCTCAACTCTATTCATGTTCACTAATTGAGATTGAACACATTTATGTCAGAATTTTTCTCTTTTTCACATTAATGTGATACTCACGATTATGTCATAATAAGTTATTAACCACTTCAATACTATGCACTTAGAACACTTTACTACCAGACCAATTTTCAGTTTTCAGTGCTGTTGCGCTTTGAATGACAATTGCGCGGTCGTGCGCCGCTGTACCCAAACAAAGTTTTTATCATTTTGTTCCCACAAATAGAGCTTTCTTTTGGTGGTATTTGATCACCCCTGCGGTTTTTATTTTTTGCGCTACAAATAAAAAGAGACCGAAAATTTTGAAAAAAAAAAAAAATTCTCTATTTTTGTCACAAAACTTTGTAAATAAGTACATTTTCTCCATCACTGGTGGGCACTGATGAGGCTACACTGACGGGCACTGATGTGGCAGTACTGATTGGCACTGATGAGATGGCACTGATGAGGTGGCACTTATATGCAGCGATGATGAGCACTGTTAGGCGGCACTGATAAGCAGCACTGACGGGTACTGAGAGGTGGCACTGATATACAGCACTGATGGGCACTGACGGACACTGCTAAGCGGCACTGATGGGCACTAATAGACAGCACTGATTGGCACTCATAGGCGGCACTGGGCACTGATAGGTGGCACTGATGGGCACTGATAGGTGGGCACTGGTAGGTGGCAATGGTGGGCACTGATATGTGGCACTGGTATGCATTGATAGGGGCACTGGTGGGCACTGATAGGGGCACTGGTGGGCATATACATTGATAGGGGGCTCATTCCCTGGTGGTCTAAGGTGGCATCTGAAGGTGGCATTGAGTGAAGGTGGCACTGAGCAGTATGTCACTTACCTGGTGGTCTAGGGGGGTCTCCCTGGTGGTCCAGATTGGCTCCCTGGTGGTCCCTGGTCGGCTCCCTGGTGGTCCTGGGTGGGCACATCCCTGGTTGTCCCTGGGCAGGCTCCCTGGTGGTCCGGGTGGCGATCCGAGGGAGGGCTGTGCTGATAAATTATCAGCACAAACCCTCCCTGTCAGGAATGCAGCCAATCGGCTCTCCCCTCATCAGCTTTGCAGACCTGAGTACAGGAAAGCCGATAAACGGCTTTCCTGTATTACACTGTGACCAGCCGTGATTGGTCACGGCTGGTCACATGGTAAAGTGCTTCGGATCGAAGCACTTTACTGAGATCGGCATTGCGGGGGTCAGACTGACCTCCCACACCAACGATCGCCGCGATGCGCGCCCCCCGGGCACGCGGCGGCTTGTTATCCTGAGGACGTCAGGTCAGCATACGGCGGTCGGGAAGTGGTTAAGCACTGCACTTTATATTCTTTGATTTATTCACCCATATTTGTCATTGGTGTGCCGCTGCTGTATTTGTCAGTGGTAAGCGCGGTAGTTTTCCTTTTTTCTCTTAGCTACAGTTTATTGTTGAGACGAGTGGAGTGGAGAGAGCACAAAACATAGAGGGGTCACTGAAAATGGGCGGTGGAGACTGGTCACAATGAAAAATGTAAGTCACGGGTGCTGTAGGGGAGGATATTGAAAATGGGGCGACAGCAAAGGACTATGCAAAAACACATTTTGGGTCCAAATTTAACTGATACCAGTTATGTCAGCAGCCCTGGACCCTCTCCTGGTAGATGAGCACAGGAATACAGCTGTGTTCAGGAATAGCCGCTGATATGTTGGCTGTATAAATGTCACCTTTGTATAGCGCCCATCTGGCCCTCTGCCAAACGCTATCCATAGTTGCATGGCACAAAGCCTCAAGCTGCTGATAAGTATGATATAACTTTTCTTAGAAGGGTTGGTTAAAATGTGTAGGTGATGTGTGGAGGGAGAAGGCGTGAAGTGGCTAAGGCTTATAGCATGATTTAGGTCAATTTAACCACATTTATAATCTTATTTACATGAAGAAGATAACATTTATAGTTTTATCTAAAACTATAAATAGACTGTGCAGCAGATTCCCTTAAATTGCATCATGCTTGTCCTGCAGGCTGAAGTTTTTTTTTAGATAAAACTAGATTTATTCTCTCTTTAGAGAATTCAAATCAGTATACAAATCAATTCCATTTTTGAAAAACTTTATTAGGAAGATCCACTATATTGACAAATGTATTTCTAGGGGCTGAGAGCCCCCAGTGTGCTACGAATCAACCTTGCTTACAGACTTATAACCCTGCCAAAAATGAAAAAAAAAAAACAGAACTCCCTAAAGTCCTTTGATACATTTATCTCTATACAACTGTACGTGGCTTTCATCTCAATTCTGTTTGACGTTAACATCTCACTGTGTGTATGCTGCCAATACTTCCTGGTAAAGTGAAGTTTATATCTCACGCTCAGATGTGACTTCTGATTACATTGCAGCAAATATTAGGATTAATGGCAAATAAAGGTCACTTTCATTTGCTGAATACAGTTTGCTGCTGTGAAGTTACAACTGTAACACACAGGAAAACCTTTTTTATTAGCAGTAAAATACCTTAAATTCTACACTCTTGTCAGAAATGAAATGAAATTCATACAGAAATATACCACATCTTCTCTTATACCTGCTGTGCAGAATCCCACTGTTTAAAGCACATCTAAAGAAAACAAAAAAAAAAAAACAATTGAAAATACTGCAGTTAATGTGGTGTCTGCATTATTTTTCTTGATTTAGGCTATTTCCCCTATTTATATATACTTGGTGATCCTGCCAGTAACAGACTTCCTTGCTTAGGGTGATAACACCTACTCACTCAACTGTATCTAAGAAGGAGCAGTGTTGTCACCCTAGCCTACTTGCTCCTGACTTGGTCTACAACTCCCTCCCTCCTCCTCAGCTTCATAACATAAGGTAGAGGTGTTCTGTAGTTCACAAAGGTAATCCTGGCAGGGCTAAGAAGACTTCTTTGGATTACACTTAAAAAGGTTATCCTCCACTGATGTCCTTGGAATCTCAGTTTATTCATCCATACATTGAAAAAGACATAACCCCGTTCTTTAGGCCACTCCTCTATAATGCGTTTCACCCAGATGGGCTTAGAGTGGCCTTAAGATTTTCTTACCTTAAAGTATAACCAAAGACAAAAGGTTTTTTTAGTTTTTAGGAAAGTGGGCAGCGCTTAGAACCACTGTCAGTTTTTATTTCTGTCTGTGCCCCCATTAAGGAGATTCACCCTCTCTATTTATTTGTCCTGTTTACCATTATCACTGAAAGTCAAAGTAAAAGAAGATCCCAAAGTTTGGGTTGTCCCTAGAAAAGTAATAGTGGGGAAATCTTCCAATGGGGGCACTAGTTCTGGTGCTCTGGGGGTCCCCAAGGAGTTCCCTTAATTTGCAGGGATTTCCTCTCACTTCCTGTTTGGCAATGGGACAGGAAGTGAATGGAAATCTCCGCAATCTGACACAGATGGCGAAAAAAGAATCTGACGGGTTATAATCTTCCCTTACTCTATCCAAAATGAAAAAATAAAGTTTTGCCTATAGTTCTACTTTAATGCATTCAACACTTATACTTACCTGAGCCCAATCTTGATCAAGAGGAGAGCAACGGCTCTGTCCTTCCTCACTGGGCAGATTGATAGCAGTGGGAGCCATTGGCTCCCGCCCCGCCAAGGATCGCAGGAACATTTTTCCTTCCAATGACACCAAAAACACTGACATTTCTCCTTCCAATCACACCACAGGCCTAGGGGCATCTTTTCTTTTTAGTGACACCACTGATGCAGGGACATTACTTCTTTCCAGTGACACCACCAACATGCCATTTTTTTTCTACATTACTATTAGCCCCATATTTTACTGTGGGATAAAATGTGTACTGGCAATAAAACTCAGTGCTCGAGTCCTGCGGGAATGCGTAGGAATGACGTTCCTGCCCTTATTCCACAGCAGGAACGTCGTTCCCGTTAGCAGCTGCATCCAGCAGGACTGCGACCTGCGGTAGGTAGTGTTGGTGTGCGGGAAGGGCAGGGTGTCCGTGCCAACAGGGTTCAGTCCACCCCAGGTGCCACACATTGGGGGGTGTCACCCCAGCGCACCCGTCCTCCCCTCCCTTGGGCCTCCTCCTCCAGAGGCCCCTGTAACAAGGTCCCGCCTCCTAGAGTCCAGTCATAGGTGGAACAATGCCGGTGTCACCAACGTGTATTATAGGAGGTGGGACCTTGTTACAGGAGGAGGAGGACCGAGGGAGGGAGGATGGATGCGCTTGGATGACACCACCCCCTCCCCAATATGTGGCACCTGGGGCGGACTGACCCTTGTTGGCACTGGTAAGGCTGCATTGCTTTGGGTGCTGATCAGGCTGCACTGATGGGGACACTGATCAGGCTGCATTGCTGGGGGAACTGATCAGGCCCGACTGATGGGTACACTGATCAGGCTGCTTTGCTGGGGGCACTGATCAGCCTGCACTGATGGGGACACTGATCAGGCTGCACTGATGGGGAAACTGATTAGACTGCACTGATGGGGACACTGATCAGACTGCACTGATGGGGACACTCATCAGGCTGCACTGATGGGGACACTCATCAGGCTGCACTGATGGGGGACACTAATCAGGCTGCACTGATGGGGACACTGATAAGGCAGCATTGCTGGGGGCACTGATCAGGCTGCACTGGTGGGGCACTGATCAGGCTGCACTGATGGGGGCACTGATCAGGCTGCACTGATGGGGACATTGATCAGGCTGCACTGATGGGGACACTGATCAGGCTGCACTGATGGGGACACTGATCAGGCTGCACTGATGAGAACACTGATCAGGCTGCACCATAGGTGTGCACAGCCTATTGCATTAGGGTGTGCACCGCAAAGCTCAAACACACATGTGTTTATCTGCTGCCTTAGTTGTACGGGACAGTGAATGAATGGGGAGTGCTCTGTGCTGAGCAGCTTCATGCTCATTCACAAACCGAAGCATAGTAAACACCGTTTACTATGCTTTAGTTATGAATGAATACAGTGAGTTAGTGAGTATGTTCACTGTGTTCATTTAGAAAATGAATGAGATGGTAAATTACATATTTACTAGCTCCTTCCCCTACTTTCCATCCTGAAACATTCCCACAGCAGCTGGGGGCAGAGTAGAGGAGGGAAGCCAGCAGCACTGCGGGATGGGGGTCAACAGGGGCTAAGCCCAGGCAGTTGGTGGAATCAGCACTGCACATAGTGATTAGGGTGTGCCCAGGCACACATGGCACACCCCCTGTGCACACCTATGGGCTGCACTGATTGGGGCACTGATCAGGCTTCACTGATTGGGGCACTGATCAGGCTTCACTGATGGGGACAATGATCAGGCTGCACTAATGGAAACACTGATCAGGCTGCACATGGGGACACTGATCAGGCTGCACTGATGGGGACAATGATCAGACTGCATTGCTGGGGACACTGATCAGGCTGCACTGATGGGAACACTGATCAGGCTGCACTGATGGGGAAACTGATCAGGCTGCATTGCTGGGGACACTGATCAGACTGCATTGCTGGGGACACTGATCAGGCTGCACTGATGGGAACACTGATCATGCTGCACTGATGGGGACACTGATCAGGCTGCATTACTGGGCACTGGTGAGGCCGCATTGATGGGCACTGGTGAGGCCGCATTGCTGAGCACTGGTAAAGCTGCATTTGATGGGCACTGGTAGGGCTGCATTTAATGGGCACTGATCAGGCTTCATTTGATGGGCACTGATCAGGCTGCATTTGATGGGCACTGAAGAGTGAGCATCCTGGGGCTTGGGCCCCACTTTGCACAATCAACACAGGCAGCCTGAGGATATTGTGTGGGTGTGTATATGTATATATACACACACACACACACTTTTTTATTTTTGAGATGGGGGCGGGAATCTTGGGTGAGTTCCCACACATTTTTTCCCAAGACTTGACCCCTGATAAAACTCATATGTCACATATATTTCGGTGCAGCGTGCTGCATGTATCTCTATTAAAGGATGCCTTTAGCCAATCACCGCTCAGCAGCCTCAATCCACGCCCCACACTCTATAAAGCCGCTTGTGCAGCAGCTCTATGTAGCGCGTATTGGCGGCGGTGCGAGAGAGAGAGTTTAGGTTGCAGATTGCAGGCAGTTTAGCTAGATAGCTATTGTAAACTGTAAAAAAAAAAAAAAAAAAAGCTAGCTAGATAGATTGTATATAGATCGCTCTATCTATCTATCTATCTATCTATCTATCTATCTATCTATCTATCTATCTATCTATCTATCTATCTATCTGTCAGTTAGAGCAGGCAGGCTAGTGTAGGGAAATATATACTAGATAGATAGGGCTATCTGTATACAGTGAGGCAGTGCAAGAATATATATATATATACCTACCTATGCCTTTAGTGTAGTAGACTATATACAGCTAGTTCAGTGTATATAGTATATAGCGTTCATTTAGGCAGTGCAAATATATATATACACACAGCGTATTGAGTGTACACTATATATCGGTGCATTCGGCGGTGTACGGTATATAGTACATGTGGTGTCTTAAAATATATACAGTCTAGTGTATATATATATATATATATATATATATATAATATAAAATTATGTGGTCCAGTTCACATGATATATTGCATGCATGTGGGGGTTACGTGGCTATATATCACATGTGAGTTATGCGACACATATATATATATATATATATATATATATATATATATATACATATATATATATATGTGTGATCTGACATATATAAAATTCCGTGGTGCACATGATATATCGCGTGTAGCGGTTTACGTGGCTATATATCACATGTGAGCTATACGACTCACATATATATATATATATATATATATATATATATATATATGGTGCACATGATATATCGCGTGTAGCGGTTTACGTGGCTATATATCACATGTGAGCTATACGACTCACATATATATATATATATATATATATATATATATATATATATATATAT
>BLSH010390804.1:8434-26230 GCA_018402905.1 Glandirana rugosa | reverse complement strand
ATGCTATATAAACAAATCTAAATCATATACCAACTGAATAAATAGTATTACAAAGTGGTTCCAGTGATTAAAAAGTGTGTTCATTATAATTGTGTAAAATATACATACTGTGAAAAATAAAGTATCTTTTCCTATATAAAGTGCTTAGTACTGATGATGGACCCACCTGCCTTATAGCAGAGCAAGTCAAACTGGCCTGTAGGACTTTTAGGGGGACCTATCCCACTGTGATATCCTCTGCTGGCTCCTTCCAGTTTGGGTAGCCTCCAAGTATGGGTTCTAAATGCAGGAAATGCAGATAGGTGTTCAATGGAGACAGAAACTCCTCATAATTGAAATCGTTTTAAAATGATTTATTCAGTACTTACATGTTTAAAACAGGTAAAATCACTTAGCTTGGCGTCAAGCTACACTTCCTACATGTCGCCATAGGCCCAGAGAGTGGAACGCACGCCATAGACTGTATCTAGCATCCACTATCTCCCATTGGTGGGGCCTTTTTTGCTCATTTATGGGACATAGCAACTGTTCACTGATACCCTAATAAAAGGCTTTTATTGTAAGCACTGAATAAATGATTTTAAAACGATTTCAATTATGAAGAGTTTCTTTCTCCATTGAACACCTATATGCATTTCCTGCTTTTGGAACCCACACTTGGAGGCTACCCAAACCGGAAGGAGCCAGCAGAGGGTATCGCAGTGGGATAGCTCCCCCTAAAAGACCTACAGGCCAGTTTGACTTGCTATAAGGCAGGTGGGTCCATCATCTCTGGTGAGTGCGGCATACTCTAGGTTGGAAAATGGAAAGAGCATGGCACAACTGCAAACCTACCAAGACATGGCCGCCCACCTAAACTGACATGCTGTGCAAGGAGAGCATTAATCAGAAAAGCAGCCAAGAGTACCATGATAACTCTAGAGAAACTGCAGAGATCCTCAGCTCATGTAGGAGAATCTGTGCACAGGACAACTATTGGTCGTGCACTCCACAAATCTGGCCTATGGAAGAGTGGCAAGAAGAAAGCCATTGTTGAAAGAATGCCATAAGAAGTCCCATTTGCAGTTTGCGAGAAGGCATGTGGGGGACACAGCAAACACATGGAAGAAGGTGCTCTCGACAGATGAGACCAAAATGTAACTTTTTGAGAATCTGTGGCAAGACTTGAAAATTGCTGTTCACAGATAGTTTCTATCCAATCTGACAGAACTTGAACTATTTTGCAAAAAAAAAAATGGGCAAAAATGTCACTAGAACTGCAAAGCCTTTGCAAATGTCTAGATCTGCAAAGCTGGTAGAAACAGACCCAACAAGACTTGCATCTGTAATTGCAGCGAAAGGTGGTTCTACAAAGTATTTACTCAGGGGGGCTGAATACAAATGTACGCCACAATTTTCAAATATTTATTTGTAAAAACTTCTAAAAACCATTTATCATTTTCCTTCCACTTCACAATTATGTGCCATTTTGTGTTGTTCTATCACATAAAATCCCAAGAAAATACATTTACGTTTTAGGTTGTAATATGACAAAATGTGAAAAATGTCAAGGGGTATGAATACTTTTTCAAGGCACTATATATATATATATATATATATATATATATATATATATATATCATTTATTTTAAAAACACTTTTTTGTCCACACATACACGTTAATGCCAAAATTGAATCCCAAAATGTTATTGATATAATAACAAACACATACCTCTTCTTGTAAACCAACCTAACATATAAGGTACAGAAAGTCTGTTCTGTCAGTTGTCAAATACTCATCACATTCAATTAGCAATGCTTTGTCCAACCATTCTGGAAATAGTTCATCAATATCATTTTTGAAATACTTACAATGAAACTCAGTGGTTATTTCAAAGCATGCTATTTACTTCATTAGCAATAAAAAATATTTAACAGATTTTATCGCCATGCTCCCATTTTACTTGCTGTTTAAATATCCAAGGGACGTAAACACCGCAAATTTGTAAATGTTTAGGGATTTTTACAGACTCAAAATTATTTGGTTGGGTAAAGTGATTGTAAGAGGCTGATTATACATATTTAACCAAACTGCCATCTAAAATTCACATGTGAGGTCAACCATAACTTGGGGAATGTTCAAAAAGAAAGATTTAGGCAGCAGTAAAGAGAAAAAAATAGAACAACTCAAATGTGTTTTCCCAAAAAAAGAAAGACTTTAAAGTAACCCTTTGCATTGAAAGTAGATCTTTCTTTATATACCAATCTGAATGTAAGGTAGCTCTGGCATTTGCACATACCTTTATATTAACAGCACAATGTCACTGCACTCTAGGCACTTGGGTAATTCTATATGGAAACCTCTACTTTCTCTCTAAAATAGGAACACTTACGCCAGGGCCTTCTTAATAGCATCATGGGCCCCTGGGCAATGTAATGCACCGGAGCCTCTACCAGCTGGCACCAGTTTACACACCCATTCTCAAGAATTAAAGTATAAATAGTTGATATAATTAAACATATATTTATCAGTACTTTCAAAAAAATTTATTTTAAACAATAAGAAAACATGCCATAAATCAAAGACTAATCAACACAAAGGGCCCAGTACAGGGGTGGAGACAAAAGGACTCAGTACAGGGGGGTCAAGAGGGCACAGTACAGGTTCTAGGATGCTGCTCGGCTCATGGCCATTCTGGGACAGCTTAGTAAAAAGTGTGACTGGCCTGGCAAATCTGGGACAGTTGGCAAGTATGATGTAATGCAAGACTATCATGGGGCCCTCATGGCAGTGCCCAGGGGTGCCCGTGCATTAAGACAGCCCCGACTTACACACATTTAGAACAAAATATTATGCTGGACTTGTTTTTACCTTGTTTCTTGAGTTGGGCTTTAACCACTTCCTTACTGGGCACTTAAACAATCCACAAGCATGTTGGATTTTTGCATGATAGCCGCTAGTAATACTCACTGCTTTCTCCTGGCAGAGACGGCTTCCCACCCCCCTTCCCCCACCAACCCAATGGGAGAACACAATAGCTTCATGGGAGGGATTCCCACATCAACACTGAGAATTGAGCGATTTTCCTTCTTGCAACTCACAATTGCAGGAAGGAAAATTGCATCATCTATGGCTGGGTTTAGGGTCCAGTAGTAGTGATGTATCAAAGAAACAGGTAATGAACCAGTTAGTAAAGGCAAATGTATATATTGTCATCTGATATGGTTAGTAACAAAATAAGCATAGAAATGGGTACAATGGAAATACCACAATTTAGCATACAGGGGGATTGGTGATATGTCCTAGGCATAAGATGACAATTGGCGTTCAGATCACAATAAACAGTAGCAAAGTCACTTAAAGTGCAGCAATGAGCAGTAATATAGCTTGATTTACCTAAAACAGGAACTATACTTCCATAGTGTATTCATGGTGACTATGCTAGGCCTAGACTGACTGAATGTGCACCATCATAGAAATGAAAGAAAAGGGGAGAAGAGAACAAAGGAGACTTGCATGACGGTCTTACGGGAGGGGCACTGCTTTATGCTGTAGTAGTTGACAGCTACTATTGGGGTCCTTTAAGAAGCGTTGGTGCACTTAATGACAGCTTTGAAAAACTAGCATGCAGGAAAGGTGCAATATAGGTGCGGTATAGTCTTGCCACAGGTGCAATGTAGATATGGATCAGATGCCGTAAAAGTTCAGTATATATGCGGTATAAGGTTGGTGTAGGTGTGATATGGCTTGGCTATTTTATGCTTCCTCCCGATATGGCTTTATTTTGCTCCTTTATCCAGACCATTTTTTATGGCTTTGCTATACTTTGTGCCCTGCTTTTAGTGTCTCAGTCAGACATATATATGCCATGTTTGATTTTGGCCACTTCAGCCTTGGAAGGATTTACCCTCTTAATGACCAGGCCATTTTTTGTGATACGGCACTGCGTTACTTTAACTGACGATTGCCCGAGCGTGCGACGTTGTACCCAAACAAAATTTACGTCCTTTTTTTCCCATAAATAGAGCTTTTTTTGGTGGTATTTGATCACCTCTGCGATTTTTATTTTTTGCCATGTAGACAAAAAAAAGACTGACAATTTTGAAAAAAAAAACAATATTTTTTACTTTCTGCTATAATACATATACAAAAAAAAATATTAAAAAAACGAATTGATTCATCAGTTTAGGCCAATATATATTCCCCTGCATAATTTTGATAACAAAAATGCCAATAAGTGAATATTGGCTGGTTTACACAAAAGTTATAGCGTCTACAAAATAGGGGAAAGATTTATGGCATTTTTTTTTTGTAGTAGTGGCGGTGATCAGCGATTTTTAGCGGGACTGTGACATTGCGATGGACAGATCGGACACCTGACATTTTTGACACTTTTTTGGGAACCAGTGACATTAATACAGTGATCAGTGCTAAAAATATGCACTGACATTTTACTTATGACACTGGCAGGGAAGGGTTAACATCAGGGGCGAGCAAGGAGTTAAATGTGTTCCCTGTTTGTGATTACTAACTGTATGGGGGACTGTGTGACTGGAGAAATACGCAGATCCGTCTTCCTGGTTAGCAGGCAGACAGATTTCAGTGTCATCCCCTGACAGAACGGGGATCTGCCTTGTTTACTTCGGCAGATCCCCATTCTGTCTCTGCGGGGAACGATTGCGGGTGCCGGCAGACATTGCTGGCCAATCGGAGAGCATGCGCGCCCACGAAAACTAGTGCACGTATCGCCATACCGGTATAGCGAGTTGCGCAGCGGAACCACCTGGCTGCAGTACACGTGTGGCGGGTGGTCGGCAAGTGGTTAAAGCGATATTAAAGTCTTGTTTTTTTTAAAAAAAACAACAACCATGTCATACTTGCCTGCTTTGTGCAGTGGTTTTGCACAGAGCTGCCCAGATCCTCCTTTTCTTGGGTCCCACACTGACGCTCCTGGTACCTCCCCCCTGTCGAGTGCCCCCACAGCAAGCAGCTTGCTCTGAGGGCGCCGAAGCATATGTGCTCCCGAGCCACGGCTCTGTGTGTCCATTCACACTTGGAGCCGTGGCTCCCCCTGCCCCCTCAATGAAGATACAGTATCTCAAAAAAGTGAGTACACCCCTCATATTTTTGTAAATATTTTATTCTATATTTTCATGTGACAACACTGAAGAAATTACACTTTGCTACAATGTAAAGTAGTGAGTGTACAGCTTGTATAACAGTGTAAATTTGCTGTCCACTCAAAATAACTCAACACACAGCCATTTATGTCTAAACCGCTGGCAACAAAAGTGAGTACACCCCTAAGTGAAAACGTCCAATTTGGGCCCAAAGTGTCAAATTTTGTGTGGCCACTATTATTTTCCAGCACTGTCTTAACCCCCATGGGAATGGAGTTTACCAGAGCTTTGCAGGTTGCCACTGGTGTCCTCTTCCACTCCTCCATGATGACATCATGAAGCTGGTTGATGTTACAGACCTTACACTCCTCAACCCTCCATTTGAGGATGCCCCACAGATGTTCAATAGGGTTTAGGTCTGGAGACATGCTTGGCCAGTCCATCACCTTTACCCTCAGCTTCTTTAGCAAGGTAGTGGTTGTCTTGGAGGTGTGTTTCAGGTCGTTATCATGTTGGGATACTGCCCTGTGGCCCAGTCACCGAATGGAGGGGATCATGCTCTGCTTAAGTATGTCACAGTGCTTGTTGGCATTTATGGTTCCCTCAATGAACTGTAGCTCCCCAGTGCCGGCAGCACTCATGCAGCCCCAGACCATGACACACCTTGCTTGACTGTAGGCAAGATACACTTGTCTTTGTACTCCTCATCTGATCGTCGCCACACATGCTTGATAACATCTAAACCAAATAAGTTTATCTTGGTCTCATTAGACCACAGGGCATGGTTCCATTAATCCACGTCCTTAGTTTGCTTGTCTTCAGCAAACTGTTTGCGGGCTTTCTTGTGCATCATCTTTAGAAGAGGCTTCCTTCTGGGAAGAGAGCCATGCAGACCAATTTGATGCAGTGTGGGGCATATGGTTTGAGCACTGACAGGCTGACCCCCTGCCCCTTCAACCTCTGCAGCAATGCTGGCAGCACTCATACGTCTATTTCCCAAAAACAACCTCTGGATACAATGCTAAGCATGTGCACTCAACTTCTTTGGTCGACCATGGCCAGGCCTGTTCTGAGTGAAACCTGCCCTGGTAAACCTCTGCATGGTCTTGGCTACTGTGCTGCAGCTCAGTTTCAGGGTCTTAGCAATCTTCTTATAATCTTCTTATAGCCTAGGCCATGTTGGTCCAGTGACCAGTATGAGAAAGTGAGAGCGATAACACCAAATTTAACACAGCTGCTCCCCATTCACACCTGAGACCTTGTAACACTAACGAGTCACATGACACCGGGGAGGAGAAATGGCTAATTGGGCCCAATTTGGACATTTTCACTTAGGGTGTACTCACTTTTGTTGCCAGTGGCTGTGTGTTGAGTTATTTTGAGGGGACAGCACATTTACACTGTTATACAAGCTATACACTCACTACATTACATTGTAGCAAAGTGTAATTTTTTCAGTGTTGTCAAATGAAAAGATATAATAAAATATTTACAAAAATGTGAGGGTTGTACTCACCTTTGTGAGATACTGTATATATATATCTAAAAATCAATCAATCATGATGTACATATGGCGTATCTCTTGAGGCCCAAAAATGCCAGGACAGTACACATATCCCCCAAATGGCCAGGAAAATAGGGCTCCCACTCAGCCATCATATAACAATATGCCGGGCTGGAGGGGGTTAAAAAAAGTGAGCACATCCCTGGCATGCTCATGTGTAAAAATGTAAACAAACTGGTACATGCCCTGAAACTAGTAGGCATATTGAAAATACCAGCTAAAAGGTACTGTATAGTTGGAGGATCTGCTGTAGCAGGGATGTGCAGAGTCATACATATTTTGAAAGGCGAAATGGTTTACACATATACTGTATGTTCAAATTGTGTGTTTAGACAGACTTCAGCTTTTATAACATAATTCAAACAGTAGTGTTCTCAGCAGTTTTTTTAACATGCAAATGTGCTATCTTAATAAACTTATTGTGCATATGGTTTTACTAATGCCAGCGCCCTTGCTCTGTCTTTTGCATACTGTGTTCTTAGCAGGCCCACTTCAATTAATGTTGGGCCCAGTGTATTATTTATGTACCTGCTTCATTATATAATGTACAGTGCATGCTCTGTTTATTGCACTGTATTTTGTCAGCCTCTGGCATCTCTACAAAACATAATTCCAGGCTCTGGTGTCTGTTAATGTATAAAGCTTTGTGTGAGAATTCCAACACCGACTTCTTCCAAAGAAGAAAGAATATTCGCACACATTTAGCAGGTAGCCTTCACCATTATGAGAACTACACCTCCAATTCACATCCCAGTCCACATACTGTATGGAATGTCATACTGCTCTACATCCACCTGGTGACTTGTTTCTGCTCTACGACTACAGCTACCATTATTAATCCTTTAACTGATAAACTCCGATAACATATGTCCTTTCTGGGGCTTTTTTAGCTTTAAGACTTGAACAACACCTTGTTAAAACATCCCTGATTCTCGTCATTGCATGGTAACCTTCATCCAGTTTACCTTCCCATTAATACACTATTATCTTCTGATGTCTCTTTTCTGATTGACCACAGGTTTATGCGCACCTTATGCTTTACACTGTTATTGTCTGGACATTTCCAACTAGAAATAGAAAAAAAATTAAAACATATTCTCCAGAAATGCTCCAGACTGGGGAGAAAGAGTCCACTCCTGAACAAAAAATTGTGATCGTTCCTCTTAAAGTAGCAAGCTATGGAATTTGTCACACACAACAGTTGCTAATTCACCATGCATACTCTGGATTTACTTGTCACACAAGTTTTATTAAAGGAACGATGACTGTAATGTATGATATTATCAGGATGACAATCAGATTAGCTGAATTTTATGAGACTGAACAGTGTCTAGTAGAGTATGTTTAAAGACCATTACACTATTAGCACCCGGGTCACAAAATTATACCATTTCATAAAGAAATATCAACTCCCTCACATTTACATTAAATGCAAACAAGGGGCCAGTCACCTGTATGGAACTCTGCAAATGCACAAATAAAATTATATAAAATGTATAATTAAATATTGCTCTCCTGTTTGTTGCATTTCCAAAAAAAACTAAAAATAACTGAGTTTAAGCTATGGACACTTGTAGGGTATGGCACAAAATGTGTTTTTTTGTAGTTCCCCTTTTGGTCACTAGATGACCCTACAGTCAGGAGACAGGAGAGGCTTAGGAGAGACTCCCTTGGGAAAGGATATATTAGGAAGACAGAGAGCTTCCTGGGTTTTTTGTACTGGCCTATATCATCTTTTAGGCAGTTGGCCGTACACGTCTAGTTTCCCCTTAGGTGCTAAAGCCCAGAACAGTGGAAGGAATTAAAGCAGAACTATAGGTAAAACTTTTTTGTTCATTTTGGATAGAGTAAGGGTTGGTTATAATCCATATAGGATTTTTGTTTACAACCTGTCTCACCAAGGAGATTTACCTTCACTTCCTGTCCCATAGCCAAAACAGGTATTAAAGTAGGGACCCCCAGGTCACCAGAATGAGTATCTCCATTAGAAGATTTCCCCTCTATTACTTTACTGAAATTTGGAATCTTCTTTTAGATAATGGTAAACAGAATACATAAAGAGGGTGAATCTCCTTAACAAGGGCAGCGATAAAAACTGACAGGGTGTTCTAATCTATCTCCACTCAAAAGTTTTTATTTTAGTTTTAGTTATAGTTATACTTTAACCACTTCCGGACAGCGTTGCGTGCATTTACTTCGGCAATGTGGCTCGTTATCGCGAATCGCCTGCTGCATGCTCCGTGAGTATGCCCACGGGTCGGGTGGACTCGATGTTCACCGGCAACCCACGATCGCCTGTTACAGAGGAAGAATGGGGAACCGCCAATGTAGACACGGCGGTTCCCCGTTCTGAGAGGTGGCATGACACTGATCTACTGATCACTGTACTCGGGATCAGTTAGATCTGTTATGCCCCTGGCAGCCCAGCACCCACACAGTTAGAACACACCAATAAACACAGTTAACCCCTTCATTGCCCCTGCAGGTTAACCCCTTCCCTGCCAGTGACATTTACACAGTAATCAGTGTTTTTTTTTTAGATCTGATCGCTGTGTAGATCTCAATAGTCTCAAAAAAGTGTCAAAAATGTCCGACATGTCCGCCGCAATGCCGCAGTCCCACTAAAAATTGCAGATCGCCGCCATTACTAGTACAAAAAAGAAATAGTTAAAACGCCATAAATTAATTCTCATGGTCTGTAAACGTGACAACTTGTGCTAAAACCAATCAATATATGCCGATTGCAGTTTTTTTTTACCACAAATATGTAGAAGAATATATACTGGGCAAAACTGATGAATACATTTGTTTTTTTATATCTTTTTTTGGACGTGTATCAAGAAGTAAAAAATATTGCTTTTTTTTCAAAATTGTTGTTATTTTTTTGTTTATAGCGGTGATCAGAAGTGACGCAGAGGTGATCAAATACCACCAAAAGAAAGCTCTATTTGTGGGGAAAAAAAGGACAACAATTTTGTTTGGGTACAATGTCGCACAACCGTGCAATTGTCAGTTAAAGCGGCACAGTGCCGAATCACAAAAGTGCTTTGGTCCTAAAGTGGGAAATCCTTCCGGGGCTGAAGTGGTTAATGCATTTTATGGGAAAGCTCCCCTCCTGCTTTGGCATGTCAGACTCAGGGACACCACCATCCCACCCTGTGGATAGTGGACCTTACATCTGTAGCACCCCCATAATATAGGTGTGTTTTCTAGCAGGGTTTTTGGCTAGGAGAGGTAAATTTAGTCAGGCCTGACTGTAATGTGCAGACCTGATTGTTTTGATCTGGACTGGGAGGAGAAGCTCAGGGAGGATTGGGTGGACTTAACAGATGAGGTCACCAGAACCTCCCACTTCTTTCTAGAAAACCGGAGAAGGTTTTCTGGTCAGAGAGCTGGGAGATGGGTGGATCCATCTGAAGTGTTCTAGGAAGCCCTGACCAATCCCCACGCAAGGTTGGCAGGGGGCAGGCCTCCTTAAATACTCAGAGTCAGCCCAATCTGGGAGGAGAAGTGTTGGGTGGAACTCTGGAGATGTAGCAGAGGCGCTGTGGTGCAGGCCCCTACCTGGGAGGTCGCCCCAGTCTGGGGAGGGTGACCTTGGGGCCTGGGAGGTTTGGGTGCAGCCATGAGGGAGAGTGATTGCTGGAGTGGCACAAGAGGAACAAGAGAACAGCGGAAGTGCTACAGGGGGAGTGAGAGATTTTAAAGTATCCACCGGTGCAGTGAGTGAAGGTCCCTGGGACTGGAAGAGAAAGTGCTGGATCAGGCTGGGAGATGAATGGTGGACAGTTTGCGGGAGCCTTGGGAGCCAGTCAAGGGATAGGAGAGTCACTACCAGAGAGCAGGTCGATGGGACCTGGAAGAGGATGGACTGGGAGTTGTAGTCCGTCAAAGGCCCGGTTAGCACTGAAGTATTTTACTGCACATTCAGGGACCTGTGATCCCTGGCCTGTAATGGGTGTTCCTGAGGTCCTGCTGCAATAGAGTAGGTCTCACCATGTGCTAACCGTGGTGAAGAGAAAGGTACAGAGAAGCCTGATAAATTTCCCTTTCAGGCTGGAAACTAAGTTCTGAGCTGGAGAGAAGCAAAAAAGTGTAAGGCTGTGAGTTTTGTGTAGTGAAAGAACTGTAAGAGTAACAGTCAGCAAGTGAAGTGCTGGAGAGTTGAGAGGAGCAATAGTCTGCAGAGGGAGAGTCTGCAGTGAAGTGTGCATATACAGGCTTGTATATAGGAACCTTGTACCATAATTCTTTGGGCATCCCACAGTTACCCCTTATCCCCATCCAAGTTATTTCCCCTAAATAAAAAAATTAAAAAAAAAGGACCGGCCTGGTCAGTGGCTCTGCATGTGTGCATATGGTGCGATTGAGGTCAGCTATCAGCTGAACCACCACTACAAGCCACTCTCAAGGGAGAACATGGCTACACATCCTAAACTGAACTGTTTGTAACTGAGCACCGTCACCTCCAAGGAATGGCTGAAGTAAATATCTCTGATTCTACTGATTCCATAGACTGTTAAAATGCATTCCTGGTGTGGACTGCTTCTTCCTCTAACCTCTATATTGGGGCGTTTTATGGAAATAAAACCTGTCCCTATGGGGCAAAGCAAGGTTCATTGGAGTGAGACCTAAAACAGACCGGCAGAGGACTATGAACGGGTACAGATTAAGCCAGGATGGGTGGCCCCGCAGATGTGTTCACCCACACAAAAGAGATTAGAATACTTCCCCCTGGGGAGCCCCGTGCCCATGGTACACTTCTAAGACACAGTCAATACCCATGAGATTGGGCAGGAACAGGTTAAAGAACAAATGTGCTCCTCTGCTACACAACACATATGAAACAAGGTATCATACTGTTGGTGGTGGTTAGGCCAGGCTAGGGCCTAGGGGCCTCACAAGGGAGCTCAGGGATTGGTGCCCAGGAGAGGATCCTGTAAGCATAGTACCTGGTGTGTCTAAGGGGACCAACCTATGCCAAGCAGGTATAGGTTGAAGAGAGTGCGTGCTCTCCCACCATGTGGTTGTGCACGTGGCTAGGTCACTACACAAAACAATAAAATATTAACATATTAATATAATATTCCTAACAAGCTGTAAGCTTTAAAGTGACCCTATCAGCAATGTGGAAAAACAAATAAAAGCTGTTCCTGTGGAAAAAGAATGTAAATACCTCTCCTGCTGCTTTACTCCACATGTACATTTGGGTCATGTTGTCCAGCAAAGGTGACGGTAACAAAAGATGGGGCAAACTCTAACATTGCCAAGGGTGCTTGAGAGGTTTCAGCAACAACTTACTTTATTTGTAGTTTTGAATAGAGTGTGGAAGAATTAGTATTCCTGTCAGTTTTTGCCTCCTTCTAGGGTTCCATTGGAGAGATTTACCATCCCTTACTGTCTGTCTCAGTGACAACTGATTCACCAGATAGCAAGTGAGGGGAAATCTACAACAAAACAGAGTTTGTTTTCTGTAGAGCAGGGGAAATCATTTTGTTTCCATGTTGCAATTTTTGTTTTCCTGATCCTGTCTGGTAAAACCCTTGTCAATAAACCAGTAAGAACACAGGTGGTAAAAATGGGTGGCTCAGCTGAAAACAAGGCAACCGAAAGGGGTTGTACACATGCCATAGCTGTGGAAAAAGTAACTTGGCTTGCCAGGTTTGGCAGGTGACACTGCCTAAATTGTAGAATGTTTCCCAATAGGGGGACTATGAAAGAGACTTTACTGTTACCATCGGAAGGCATATGGAATTAAAATAGATATTTTTATGTACAAAATGTTAATGTTGAATTATACTGTTATAATATTGACCCTTATATTATATTGCTATAGCCTGCACTGGCTTAGTATTACCTATATTACATCTTAATTTTCAGTCAGAGTATTCTTCTGGTATTTTTTCAATTGATCATGAAGTGGCTGGACAGTTTAGCATACTTACATTGCATGGGCCTGGGGACCACTGCTGATTGGAGTCTTCTCCGTTTTCTTTAAGGGCATGTGAGTGTACAAACACTTATGATTTATGAATTGTGTAAAGATTTGGCATGGTATATCTGATATATGTCTCTATAGCCAGGTTGTTCTTCTATGAAGCATATGAAGGCTCCTAAAGCATCAACTTTGCGAAACGCATTGACCTATCTATGCATTTGTTGTGAAGATATATGTATACATTTCTACAAACTCTTTGTTACAATAAAAAAGAAAGAAAGAAAGAAAGAAAGAAAGAAAGAAAGAAAGAAAGAAAGAAAGAAAGAAAGAAAGAAAGAAAGAAGCAACTGTATGAGACAATATGAGATCCTTTACCACTTCCTGCAAAATCCTGTACCTGTATGTCATTTTGAGGAAGTGGTTGTACCAGAGTGATGCCTGCAGCTAGAGGCATTACCCCAGTACTGTTGTTTACGGCAGACGGTAAGCTTTCATGTGATGACAACTGATGTGGCCAGGGCCGCTGATAAGCTAGTACAACTAGCCCCATTGTACCGGGCCCGGTGTCCTCAGCTCCACAGGGGGACCCAGTCAGCCTCAATCAGAGACAGTCAGTCTGGGGGAAAAAACAGCCTTTCAAAATAACTCAGCTGCTCCTACTAGAGGGGCGTAATCGCTATTTTCTGGGCCCCTCTCTGATTGTGCTGGTGGGAGTGGAGGAGAGTCTTTTTTATAAATTTTGGGCGCAAGTCCCGGCTGCCTACAGCTGCGGCTCCTTCCCTGGCAGAGTGATCTTCCTCCACTCAGCTGAGCTCTGAGTGGGACCCGAGAGACGCTGTGAGACAGGCGGCGGCGGCCAGTGTTGCCAGCAGCGTTTTTTACTGGCAAAACATGGAAAATTTACTGGCGGAGCACATTTTTTACTGGCAACCTGAAAAATAACTGAACTCCTATTAAAAACTAAGACAATTGATATTTAAACACAAGATGGAAACACTGACAAAACCCATATCACATAGTTTGCCCGGTTTACACTTAAAAAATCAGCACAACATGACAAATTATCAGACCCTGATATTTATAGACAGTTTTAAAAATCACTGATTTTTACAAACTGTCAGTAAATTTACTGGCGGTTGGCAACACTGGCGGCGGCTGCAGGCAGAGGCAGCTGACACTCAGTCCAGGTGAGCTCTCCTCTATAGTGTCCAGCGAGAGTTGTCACCCACCCTGGGGGAGATGAGATCTGACAGTTCCTGCACGGAAGTAGTGGCAGTGCATCAGTCGGGACAGAGGGAGGGAAGGGCTGGAGAAGGGAAGTTCCTATGACACAGACATGAGCCAAGTCACCGTGATCGGGACTGATCGGTGTCTAACATCACACTCCGATCTGTCACTGACCTTCACTGTATATTCAGAATCCCAGCACACCGCATCCTATATCTATGTACACACCAAGGATCATCACATGTGTGTTTCTGTTCCCTTACTATGATTGTATGCTCAGGACCAACATCTTATAGTAATAATGTGTCTGAACTGTCACTTCCCACTTCTGATCTGTCATCGCTGACAGCACACACAAAAGTCATATTGTCTACTTTCTTTTATTTGCTGCAGCATTATATAACCTGTATAATCAAAAACAAATATAATAACCTACTATATGCTCTAAATAAAAAACTAAGTCCAACCTGTTTCTTAACAAAAAGCTGCTACCACCAAACTGTGTTATCACTACGCTTTGTATATAAATTAAACCAAATAGTAGTGAAGCACTTTCAGCTTAATTCATCATAAAGCGACATGTGCAATAAATATTTATATAACAAAATCATATGATCATTCGTGTTAAATCAAATATAATAGATCTCATAATTGTGCACAAATATCAATAAACAATGAAAATCAATCAAAAGTCAGTATTTATTGAATGGATATGTGATCCAAAGAAAAGTCACATACACTGTACAATCACTGTGCAATCTGTGCAATCACTCTATAAATAAAAAATTATCCTTCCTTCCCTGCAATTTCTTCACATAAAGAATACACCACCGCAGTGCCCTTCACCGCCCCTTGAATTTATTAATTTATTTTAAAAATTTGATTTTTTTTATTGGATATGTTTTATAGCAGAAAGTAGAAAATTTTGTTTTCTTTTTCAAAATGTTGGATCTTTTTTTTTCATTTATATCGCAAAAAATAAAAACCTCAGTGGTCATCAAACACCACCAAAAGAAAGTTCTATTTGTGTTGAAAAAATTTTGTTTGGGTATAACGTGGCATGACTATGCAATTACTGATTAAAGTGGATGTAAACCCGAAAATAATTTTTATTACTAGCCTTTCGAGCTTGTACAGGAGATGATTTCGTGTGATCTGTGCCTAGTTTTATCACAAAGAGTTAATCCAACAATGAGTATAGCTCTTATCTTTGTTCACTATGATAAAACCCGACTGACTGACTGAGAAATAATAGTCGTTCCTCCCAGTGCTGTATTGACAGACAGGGGATTCTTATCTCATGCACCAGCATTCACACCCCCACATCTCCCCTCCTTTCCTTTCTTCCCCAGTGTTCCTGGGATTGGCTGTTCAACACCTCAGCATGGATCTAAATGCTGAAGTCATGTGGGGTCTTTCCTTGCTTTTGACTGGATGATAGTGATCAATGGGTATTTTATAAAACACAAGTTCAGTGTAATAAACAGGGAAGAGATGATTAGTCCAGCTCCTAACATGCCAGCAAAAAGAATACACACAGACAACTGATAAATTGCAGGGATTATTGTGCAGAGTGTGTGAAGTCACCTGCTCACAGTTGCAACATTCATTTTGATCACAGTGATGTTATGTGGGGGGCGGGGTGGATGTCTCATATTTCATAGATTAGACACACAGCAAGTCCTATATTTTCCTGTACAGACATCACACTGAATAAATAAATCCTCCTCTCCAGCCTGCACACCAATGTCACTTCCCATCCCCACCTTTACCCAAATCATAGCTGTGTAATCATGACCCAAACATCTCCATTCACTGTCATACCCCATATCCATCCATCACACTGTCATATCCCATATCCATCCAGGGCTGGTGCCTGTATTTATGTGTACATAGGCAAAGGAGCATTTTGCCCCAGCCCCCACCCAATCATCATTTCACCGCCCCGACCTTATACATCAGCTCTGCCAGGAAGATGGAACTCAAAGAAACAAAGGGTAAACATCCATTATATAAGTGTGAAACACAATAAAGTGCAGTGTGATTAATATAAATAATAATTAATACATGTACAGTCCAAAGTGCTATTGCAATGAATAAAATGCATAAAACATACTGTACATATAATATAAAAAGTCATACAAAACTGTGCAGTTAAAAACGTATGCAGAGCCACTACAATCTGTTTGCACCTACTTCAGTGTAACATCATCAAGACAGAAGAGCACATCTGCTTACCCAAAAAATGTGATTTTATAAAATTATGCGCTCGTGTGCTTGTCATCTGCCAGATATTTGCAGCCACTTCACTCAAAAAGCAACAATGCATGTATGATGGCAATCTCCCAAAAGTGTGCTTTGTTCTCTCTGTGCAGTCCGGTACCAACCAAGGAAAACCCCTTATATGCAGAGAATAAAGCACGCTGTAGTGTTATAGTTGGACATAATGTACTGTACTTACAGCTAACTTTATGGATAATGAGATAAAATTGTTTAATTACCTTGATAATGCACTATATTGTGATTTATTCTTTGCATATAAGGGGTTTCCTGTGGTTGGTACTGGACTGCACAGAGTGGGCAAAGGACACTTTTAGGAGTAAGTCATCATACCCACATTGTCTTTTAAGTGAAGTGGCAGCAAATATTCAGGTGATGACAAGCACACAAGCACACATGACCGCATAATATTAAGAGGACACATTTGTTGGCAAGCTGGTGTGTGCGCTTGTGTCTTGGTGATGTTACACGGAAATTGGTGCAAACAGCTTGCACTGGATCTGCACAAGTTTATCATGACCCAATTTTATTAGACTTTTTTTTATATGAAATGTAAATACTGCACCACCACTTTGAAATGTACATATATTAATTATTCTCTATATATATCACATTGCACTTTAGCCACTTCCTTACCGGCGTATTGTAATGATACGCTGGCAAGGTGCACTCCCCATCCTGGGTGGACGTCATATGGCGTCCTCCCTTTTTCGCCGCTCTGCGGGCCCCCGCATTGCGGCGATCGGGGATTGGGTGTGTCCCTCGGGACTCAGCCCATCCCAGATTGGGGTAAAGAGCCAATAAAATTGGCTCTTTACCACGTTACCGGCTGTGTCCTATCACAGCCGTTCACTTCCAAAATTTACAGTCATCCACTTCCACGCCGCTCGGGCTTGAGGCTTGTGCCCGGGACAAAGCCCAGCCCCGATCAGGGTAAAGAGCCAATGAAATTGGCTCTATACCACATGACCGACTTGTCCAATCACAGCCGGTCAAATGATGTAAACAAACCACGGTAAAAAGCTCGTTACCGTTCACAGTACACATCAAGCACACTGATTCCCCCCTCCTAATAAAGAGGACCTGTCACCACCCCATCAAAGTACATGTCACCTGCCCATCAATGTATCCGAGTATCTGTCACCAACTCATCAGAGTAGCCGAGTACCTGTCACCAGCCCATCAGAGCACCCGAGTACCTGTCACCAATCCATCAGAGTACCCTAGTACCTGTCACCAGCCCATCAGAGTACCCGAGTACCTGTCACTAGCCCATCAGAGTACCCGAGTACCTGTCACAAGGCCATCAGAGTACCCGAGTACCTGTCACCAATCCATCAGAATACCCTAGTACCTATCTGCAGCCCATCAGAGTACCCGAGTACCTGTCACCAGCCCATCAGAGTACCCGAGTACCAGTCACTAGCCCATCAGAGTACCTGAGTACCTGTCACCAGCCCATCAGAGTACCCAAGTACCTGTCACCAGCCCATCAGAGTACCCTAGTACCTGTCACCAGCCCATCAGAGTACTCTAGCACCTATCTGCAGCCCATCAGAGTACCCAAGTACCTGTCACCATCTCTGAGCCAATGAGATTACTCTACCACTGTCCATGAACCCATGAGACTACCCGACGTCTATCCACGATCTCATGAGACTACCCGACCACTGTCCATGATCCCATG